>JAYJMH010024170.1:0-18712 GCA_036873815.1 Phacellophora camtschatica
AAAAACATGCCGGGGCAAAAAAATAATGGAAAAAGGACCACTTTGCCCCGGCCAGCTGCCCCGGCCTGCCCCGGCAACATGCCGGGGCATCGGCACCCTCCTTTTGTTTACTGGAACATGCTAAACTCGATAATTTCTTTGTCTTTTAAGATACAAACTTAAAATTTGGTACAGTGGATACATCGTAAGATTATCTGAAAAACGATAACGATTTTAATGTTTAATTTTTTTTATGACTTCATATAAATAACATATAATTAGACGAAAGAGAAGCATGTATGTTTCTTTTTCAGCTCAAAATCAATAGAGCTGAATCAAATGACCTGAAAATGTACAATATCATGTTAGTAAAAAATTGTAAATAAATAATAAATGTTTTCAGTTCATTATTTATTACATTTATTCATTATAAACTTTAAATATTCATTATTTCTTTTCTTAAATGTTGAAAAACAATTTTTTGTTAATACTCATGGAAAAATTTAACAAGTTTTTGCTTGATTTTTATAAATCCTTTGTTATTTGTAATATGATGTCATAATGTATTGTTTGAAAAATCTGAAAGAAAAAAACCAAACTGTCAAAAGTCACATTTCTAACACATCTTCTTTAATCAAATCACACACTGTATTTTACAATACAAAGAGATTATCATTAATCAAATCTGCTGCCAGTTCATATAATGAAATGTTAAAATCAACTGCATCATCATAAGTTTCTTCAAGTTTTTCATTCCAGTATGCAACTCTGCACATCATGTTTTTGTTTATTTTCTCAATTCTGCCTCTATACTTTGTGCACAAATGGTCTGCATCCTCCCAGACATGGTGCAAATCTCGCCCAATCACTTTCCCATCAAGTAAAAGTTCCAAATCTTCATAGTCCTGTTCCTTTAAATCAGGAAACTCTTTTTGGAGATCTTCAATCTTCATCGTTTTCAAAGTTCTTTCCAACTTTTTCCTATCTCTAGTTTCCCTTTTTCCTTTTTTCTCCAACTCTCTTCTCGCAATTTCTTTTTGAATTTCCTTTGTTCCCACCCGTTTCCTGATTCTGCTTTTATTTGCAAGCTTGATTGCTGTTTTGCTGTGAGTTTCTTTTTTTTCACTTTCAATAGATTCAATAAATACATTGATTTTGTTTTTTTGGGCACGTAGCTTTGAAGAAATGTAACAAAGTGTTGCATTGGGTGCTTTTGCCTTGGCAGCAGAAAACATCCCCATCATCTCTTCGCAGTCAATATTGTGCAGTCTTGCAGTTAAACTTTCTCTTTCAAGATGGCTAGGAATATCACCTTCAAAATATTTTTTGTATTGCCTTTTCAGCAGCTCAATGATGGCTGTCATGCATCCTTGAGTCATTTTTTGAAATAAAGGATCTCCTTTAGGTTGACATCTTAATGCTTTCAAGGTAGCATCATTGTCCAATTCATTTCCAAAAAAGTCATGCTTGCAACTGAGAAACAAATCTGGATCATTCAAGTGATCTGTAATTGATTTTATAACTCCCTTCACAACTTCGATACCTTCCACATAATTGATAGTTTGATCCTCAGCTGATACGTAAAATTTCTTCATCCATGGAGCGGTCAAGAGTTTTCCAAATAGCCCCAAAACTACCATCTCTGTTTTTCCAGTAACAGATTGAAAATCTTCAAGAATGCTCTTTCTTAGCCCTCCACATGAGACTCTTTTTTCATGGTGCAAGACATACACACCACATAAATGAAAAACAATGTGAATACGGTTTCCTCTATATCTTGGCAAAATTCCCCTGGGCAAGTTATTTCTTTCAAGAAATAAGGTAAACCCTCGAGGGTCACCTTTTCCGTCTTTGTAACACAGCTTGTTTACTTGCAATGTGATGTTGCCTGCAATACAATCTCTACCCAGAAGTGAGCCTTGAGATATCTCACATTTCCTTAATGCAGCCCTACAACTGGAGGAAACTGAATCCAATGGATGCAAATGACAATTAAGTTCATTTAATTATTTTTGCCAGTGTTCGTTTATAACTCTTACTGCTGCATGATTTGCTGATACTCTATCTGTCATTGTATTCTGGATGTTTTTAATGATTGTTTTCCTGCTATCTTGGTAGGCTGTCTCTTTGTGAAATGTACTATGCACTTCAGCCAACTCGTCTACAGAATTTATGACATGAAGTGCATAATCCTCGGCTGTCCCACCCGGTAGTTGATCAAGAGCAATTACCATTGATTTGTCCATCGTTGTGACAATAAGAGCATTTACATGAACTCCTTCCTGTGTTGTTGCGTCAAATGCCAATGTTAAATTCTCATTCTCCATGATTATTTCTGCAGTCTGCAGTTGTGCAAAAATACCGATCTCTCTTGTCATCTGCTCAATTGTTGTTCTGTGAGGAACAGGTGATATGTCTTGGCCAAGAAGAGATCCAATCTTTTGTAAAAGGTTGGGGATTTTTGAACTTGGTACTTGGTTTACCAAACATTCATAAACCAAATTTCTTATGAATGGTGGGTATGTTTTTTTATCCTTCTTTATAATTTCATTTGCTTCAGAGTCAGCTAAATTATCCTTGACCACGGTCAACTCAACTTCCAATTCTTGAATTTCTGCTGATTGATACTCAATTTTTTCAATGGATCTATTTAAACGCTCATTATTTTCTTCAATCCTTGTTTTTGTAATGCTTTTTTTTGATTTTACATGATTTAACTTGTTTCTTTTGTTATTTCTTTCTAGCTGTGAAACCCTTGCCTTCAACCTTTTTGTTTCTTTCTTCAATAATTCATGTTTTTGAATATCATTTTTCATTTTGTTAATTTCCTGCTTTTTACTTTTAAGCTTGATAATTTTTTCTCTTTGTCTCTTAACTCTCTGTGTCAAGACCCTGATGTTCAAATTTCTCGTTCTCAGTTGTTGCAATTGCCTCTTGACGCTTTTTCTGAATTCCTTTTTCCCTTCTCTTTCAACTGTTAATTGTTTTTTTTTAAATTTTACAGTCTTGACATACAGTTTTTCCACCCCTAAGCAATGAAATATCATTATCATTTTGCTGTACTATAGTAGTTCCTTCAATATTTTTAGCTGGAAGGCTGGCTGCTTTGGTATTTTTTACAATTATTGTAAATTCTTCTCCACAAAAAACTTTAAAAGATTGAAAATACTTTTCATTAGAAACTTTAAACTTGCTCATGGTTTTTACAATTTTCAATACATGATGTTTTTCAATATTCTCTACTTTGTATGTTTCTTTTATTGCCGAAACAGTCTCTGCTACACTTCTGTTTTCATTTGTGGTGTATTGAAATAAGATATGGCCATTAAGAACTGGGTGCGTTTCCTCAAATGATGAGTAATCTGAGGCAAGAAAAGCTGCAACTTTCCCAGGACCAACAGTTGTTTCTTTTTTGGTGGCATAATTTTTCCTTCCTAAAAATAAAAGAAAAGGTTTTTTATCAAAGATGTTCCTTTCGTGGATTAAGGAGAAAAATTGTATTCCTGAAAGCTTAAAATGAATAAAAACAAATCACTGATGTTAATTGTCATCTTCTCTGAAAATTAATTGTCATTTTTATCATGACTGTTTTTATGTTAATTAGCAGTTCTTAATATGGGAACAAATCATCTACAAATGGAGAGAACCCAATTTCGAGTCTTTGACTGTTCTATCTTCTGTATTGTGTGGCAGTCAAAGACTTGAAAAAGCGTTAAAATTTATGTTTTTCAAGCATGAATTCATCTTAAAAACTAGGTCTTTACTTAACTGAGTGTTTATTCAAATATTTATTAAGTTTATGAGACTAGAAACGAAATAAAAAGGCAAAGAAACGTGGCTCCAGTTGAGTTAAACTGTGGTGTGAACCATGCGGCCTCATTTGCATGGCAACACAAAATACGGCATGAAATTCTCGCTCGATCAACAAAATGTCCAGACCTGTAGACGGGGATCCGGGCATTACTTCTTTATAATAAAAACGTTAAATGATTCTCTGATACTTACTTTATCTGTTCTATGACCTTTTTTGATATCCAAAGTTCGCAACACAAAAATTTCCACGTCGATCGGGATGGCAGTTTTTGTTTTGTAAAAAATCTCCTCGCAACCAAAGTCGATTGTAAATCTGCAATGCATGATTGGAGAAAGCAATGAAGGCGCAATAATTGACAACGCGTTTCCATTGAAATCGAAGGATACGCACATACCTATAATAATACAAAAGAATAAAAAACAAGTCTTTGTCTTTGATCTATTTTACAAATAAATGCCATGCCCAATCATTTGTCTTTGATATATTTTATAAATAAATGCCCTGACTGCCTTGTAGCCTGCAATGAGGGAGTGTTCAATCGAGCGGTTAATGGCGCATTGCTTGGTGCTGCCCTTGTTGCAGGAAGAGAATCAATGTGCGACAGGGAAGTTTTTTCGAGGGATCTAAGATGGAAATATGGCAAATACTTGGATTAACATATTTCTGGTTGGTGGACTGGAGCTCCAGATAGGTTCCGGCAATACAATCGTCGATTGGAAACAGTTTTGCCAAGATGTTTGCGTGGAACGCTTTCCGCATCATCCTGAACGAATTGGTGGCCAAGGCAGGGTCGTTCAGATCAATGAGAGTTTATTTCTTATGCGAAAGTACAACCGTGGCCACGTTGTCCCACAACAGTGGATTTTCGGGGGATATGATCCTATGGACAAAAATGGGTTCTTGGTTCCAGTGGAGAGAAGAGACGCTGCCACCCTTCTGCCCATCATACAAGAGTGGATCTTGCCTGGCACCACAATCCACTCCGATATGTGGGCAGCCTCCGATATCTTTGGGTCCAGATAGCGGCAGACCTGTAACCCTGTGGACTAGCTATATTAACTTACTTATCGTTAATTTTCTAATACTGTGGACTAGCTATATTAACTTATTTAATTTAAAGTATAATACGTAAATGTTGATAACTTCAACCCATGTTCAAATGAATTGTATATGCCGGGTGCGCCAAAACAAAGGCGGAACATCTTTGATGAGCTACCAAAAATTGTGTATTGCACGGATTACTGTCATTAAACTTGATATTAACGTCAAAAAGTCGAAACTAGTTAAGAAAATTTTTTGGCGATTTTTGTCTAATTGTAAATTTATCTTTGCACTGTCCCTTGGGGAAGAATTTACATATTATTGTATTTTTATTATTTTTATCATTATTGTAGGCACATCATTTACATTATTGTCATAGTCATAGTACTGTATAGTAATGTTATTGCAAAATAAAATAGTTATTAAAAATGTCATATTGATTGCATAGTTTAAAAAAAAAATTGAAAAGTCTAGAACGACAGAAAAAAGTCACCTGTAACCTTCCAGAGAAAAAGTAGAAAATCTTGGACGACAGAAAAAAGTCACCTGTAGATTTTGGGATGATGTAATTTCGGTTAATATAAAGGATTTTGGCAATATTACTGTTGAAAGAAATATCTTAAATTGTGAGCCATGCATTGACAATAATGGGAAAACTATATGGTATCCAGATAAGATTTAGAGGTGTAGATAGGGACGTATTTGCACAAATGATGGAAGTTTTTGCATATTATTTATATTATTGAACTATTTGCAGAAACATTCCAAAAAAAGCAGAGGCCACAGATTTAGAGGTGTAGATAGGGACGTATTTGCACAAATGATGGAAGTTACCTTAATATTGGGGGGACCGAAGGTCTGTGCATTTGTTCCAGACAATCTGAACGGCCCACACATCGATACAATTAAACGATGGAATTCCAAACTTTCTGTTCGTTACGACTTCAATGATTTGCGAAACAACGTTAAAATCGTTGCAGACATATATTCTATGCATAAGGAAAAGTTGGGGATCAAAGGAAAAGTGCCCTAACTCAAAATTGAAGACAAGACTGCCATCGAACCTCGCCCAGAGTACAACCAGAAACTTAATATTGTCTGGGGTTATTGTGGACTGACGGAAAGTCACGAATGCCGGGATTTTTATGCAATTGAAGTTGGGAACGACGATGCTGCATACGAAAAATTAGTGTAGGATATGGATTCATCCACTTTAGCAAAGAATGCAAGAGCGATACTCATAAATCCTCTTCACAAGGATCTTCCACGTTTGGTGCTACATCTCCAAGCAACATGCAATACTTTCACACACTCTGCTGTACTGCGACAATGGCAGATGCATGACGAGTTTTGCAAAGAACCTTTAGACCCAATTTTAGGTCCAGACATACATAATCATAAAAAACTGGACAATCATTTGGATTATGTCAGCAGAGATTTAAGGATTGGACTGTACTCTGCTCATCGTAATGACATCAGATCGGTATTTGAGAAATTTTCAAGCCATGAACATGGATTACGAGATGAAGATGTGAATAAACGAGACAGGCAAAACTGGGCATCAGCCCAGAGAACAACGTTTCCGAAGGTCAGAGATTGTTTACGGCATATTTTTCAAGGAACTAACACCCAAAGGGATACTTCTGTTCAAGGGACAATAATCTATCTTGAGCTAGTGTATTGTTACATGGAAATATTTATCAGTCTTGAGGCTTCACTTTATGAAAGGATCAAATACGCTGGAAAAGTAGTAACATTTTTGGGAATTTGGAGAAATTTTGTGGCAAGGAGTGCAGAATTAAACCTGAAAGATAATTTTCTCACGAGAGAGAATTTTACAGATGTCATGCTCTCGGCACATACTGCTGTCATGGTTATTGCCTGGTTTGCTGAAAAGTATCCTGATATGTCTTGCAACCTACAGCTCCTCGGTACAGACGCCGTTGAAGTTTTTTTCAGCTTGAATGGGTCATGGGTTCTCAATAAGCACACATATACAATAATGGACATGGTGCAAAACCCTTCTGCAATGAATCGTCTTAATCAGATCAAGGCATCTAATCCCTCTCTGAATTTCAGAAAAGCACACAGCAAACAGGACAACATGTGGGAGAAGCAATATACTGACGAGACGAGGAGAAATTCATGCTCATTTTCGTGATCAGCACACTCGAATTTGTCGAATAAGCAAATAAAAATGTTCGTGTCATATGCACTTTAATATTGACATTGCTTGAAAGTTAAAAGTTGAAAGTTCAACTTTATTTCCTTTTGAATTCATTATTGTATCGAAAATCGTGCCACACTTCAATTCATGCCACGATGCGACAAACAAACAATAATCATTCCTATGACAACCAGATATGGTGCAAACAAACGTGAATGCAAAACGAAGTCAGAAAGTAATTGCTGCTTTGTGTGAAAATGAGGATCGAAACGTGTAGCTGCGGTCTATTTATTTCTTTGACTCTCCGCCATTGAAGGTTGTTCGCTAGTCAGTTGAAAGGATGACAAAGAGAAAAAGACTACGAGAAGTATCAACCACAAGATAAATATAATTTGAATATTTAACTGAATATTTGCACCACACCAACTCGCTGTAATAAAGGGATTGTAACCCAAGGCGCTCGATTTATCGAGCTTCCAGAAATGTCTGATTGTGAGGTAGTGTCAATGTACGGACTTGTTGCTAATATTAAGTGCTGGCAATGGTAGGTATTGTTCCAATATATTCTTCATTGAGGTGAGGACATACTCTTCCTGTGATAAAAAGACACAGTGTGCAACCGTGGCATTCCTTCGATTTAATGAATTCTAATACCGATTTCATTCTGGTTTCACACGAAAGAGCCACTTTTTGCCAAACAATGTGGTAACGTTACCGCTCACGGAGGGCAGTGACTTTGCGACTCCCTCTAGGGCAATCTTCCGACCTTATAGGGCAATGTTTAAATAACTCATACAAAAGGGGATCAGTAAATATATTTCTTTGAAAGTCTTCATGAATGATAGATTGTCTTTCTATTGGCGATATATTTTTATTAACTTTTTCTAACATTATCAGTGTTAAAAACAAATTTCCTCTCGCAAGCCTTGCCCTTCATGACAAAGTTAGTGGCCGCCATAGCCCTCGTCTGTATCTTTGATTTTTTGTGAAGGCGCTTTCTCGCAACTTCACTTGATAATTGTTGAAACAGAAATAGATAAAAATTCAACTGATGTTTTAGGGATGATATCTAAACTTTGACTCAACTTATCACTGATAAATAATGTAATTTAAGAATGAAACGATGTTTTCAAACTGGAGTGCAAATATTTTCAATGACAAGGTCAACAGACAGCTCATTATTTTCTGTGGATTACTCCCCTGTGAAGAAGAAGTTCAAGTGTCTTTCAAATCCCAAGGAAGCACTTTAGAAAATCGATTTTCGAGCATTGAAGATAAATGTTTTCAAAAACAAATTAGACACGCGTAATCGCAAAGACTTGCTCTTTCTCATAGACCAGTTTATTTTCTAGAAATTGCTAGTTTAGGGTCGGACGCAGTCAGGTTACCTCTTCCCCCTATAGGGCAGTGGCAATTCTACGATTTCACGCAGGTTATAAACAATAGCCAACACTTTTACCGCGACTGCTTTTTTTAATTGTCACGAGATCATACGTCAGATTATGGACTAACAATAGCTGCGCTGTTGTTTCACCCCCATTCTCGATTCAAGAATGTTTTATTCTTGAAATACTACCACTTTAGAAAATCGATTTTCGAGCATTGAAGGTAAATATTTTCAAAAACAAATTAGACACGCGTAATCGCAAAGACTTGTCCTTTCTCATAGACCAGTTTATTTTCTAAAAATTGCTAGTTTAGGGTAGGGCGCAGTCAGGTTACCTCTTCCCCCCTATAGGGCAGTGGCAATTCTACGATTTCACGCAGGTTCTAAACAACAACCAACACTTCAACCGCGACTGCTTTTTCAATTGCCGAGAGATCATACGTCAGAATATGGACTAACAATAGCTTAGCCTGAGATCAGGCTCTCCCTCCGAAAAAAATCAAAAATAAATATTTGAATCAGGCTAACAATAGCTGCGCTGTTGTTCCACCCCCATTCTTGATGCAAGAAATGTTTTTTTCTTGAAATACTACCACTTTAGAAAATCGATTTTCGAGCAGTGAAGATAAATGCGTGATCGCAAAGGCTTGCTCTTTCTCATAGACTAGTTTATTTTCTAAAAATTGCTAGTTTAGGGTCGGACGCAGTCAGGTTACCTCTCCCCCCCCCCCCCTACAGGGCAGTGGAAATTCTACGATTTCACGGAGGTTATGAACAATAAACAACACTTCATCCGCGACTGTTATTAATATCGATGAAAATATTTAATACTATTATTAAAATACGATCACGAAATACATAACACGTAACAAAATACATAATACGTTGAAATGCAAATGCACTGTTTACATTATCAACAAAACATCTCCACAAAAGTAAAATTTCCATTCGGGATACATTCATATTCAAGTCTTTTCGTGTTGGCCAACCCACAAATTTTGAAAAACCAACCCCCAATTTTTCTAGGAAATACAAAATAGATACATACCCTTAAAATAATTAATTTATCTTAAACAGGGATAAAACAAAATTAAAAACAATAAAATCTATATTCTTTTCAAAAATACCTCATTGTATTTTGCTTGCGCAGCAAATTCTCAAAAATGACACATCCCGTTTAAGCCACTCCCTTCCCCTCATTACAAGCAAGAAATTCTTACAAATATTATTTTCAAATGTAAAATAATTTCTTTAGCTAAATTTATTAGAAATACAGAACGCTCGAGATTGATAATGATACTGCTCTATTTACTATCGATATTTACAATTGCAAATGCACAAATGGGAATTACAAAATACATGCATACATAATACAACAAATGACTACTCCTTGCGGTGTGGTGAATATCACACGAAAATTTTAAGTGAACATTTCTACGTGTAACAATGAATGTTAGTTAGAATAATAAGGCTCTACATTTTAGAAATAACTAAAAAGAAGTTTCCTGTATGGCTCATTTTACCAGAACAAGAGGCAATGGACAATGTTTAAATTAATCAGAATTAGAGACAGTATTGGAACTGGAACTGGACTCAGATTTGGAAATTGAATTGGAATCAGAACTGGACAGTTCCATGTCATCATAACCTTGTAGATGCACAAAATCCTTTAAAATTCTGACAGTCACAAATCTCAATAAATCCGATTCCTTGGGCGTCAATGTGAATGTATCAGGAAAATAACGCAAAACAGAATTGGTTATGATCTCCAAGGCGTTATGATAGTCTTCGTGTAATGATTTTCGTACCAATCGAAGTTCTGGCTGTTTTTGAAAAGTTGCTTTTACTACTGTTGCATAACTAATGCGGTGAACTTTTTTCGAGGAAAGGTCCGCAATCAATTTGCCAATTGTACCATCGTGGTATTTTTCACGAATGTATATGTTCAGTTTGTCAGGATCAAAATAATAAAACTCCCTTTTCCTTGAAAGTTTGTTTATTTCTTCTCTGCGGAGAAATTTACTTCTTTTTTTATAATGTTTCCTTACTTTTAGATTTTCGTTTTGTTTCCTAAGATGTTTTGTCAGAAACTTTCTTTACCTTGGGCCGTTCAACTACATTGCCAATGTCAATTACAAATTCTTGGTCAGCAAGGTGCATTCGGCTCCGTAAGGTGCATTTGGAGATGGGAGCTGGAAAGTTTTTTCTGCAGCTCCAGATACCAATGTGATCCTTGAAGGTGCAAGGGGAGGCCGAATAGGTCTCTCTACAATCCGTTTCACAATTCGTATTGGCATGCCTTTTGCTCACTCAAACACTCTGCATATTCTTATAACGCAGAGAGATACATCCTCAAAATGCATTCTTTTATTTTACTTACTGTGTCACGTGATGATAACTTGCTGCATGGCCAGTAATTGCGCATGCGCAACTTGGCAGATACTTTATTTTTAGATAATTAAGTTGGAAAAAGAATTTCTTCACATATTTTTGAAATGTCTAATTTATCTATTTTGAAAGACTATTTCCTGGTAATTGAAAGAACAGTCGCGGATGGAGTGTTGTTTATTGTTTTTAACCTCCGTGATATCGTAGAATTGCCACTGCCCTATAGGGGGGAGGTAACCTGAGTGCACCCTGACTCTAAAGTAGCAATTTTTAGAAAATAAACTGGTCTTTGAAAAAGAACAAGTCTTTGCGACTACGCGTGTCTAATTTGTTTTTGAAAATATTAATTTTCAATGCTCGAAAATCGATTTTCTAAAGTGGTTGTTGTAATAATGTTGTATTCTATAACCGGTAGTTAGAGACGTTACCCCCGGTATGCAGGGCGGTTGAGTTATTTAGATGGATTTAGAAATAGTTATGTTCCACGAGAGCAAGACGTTGGGGTTTTCCTTCATGATGATATTCCTACAAAGCATCGGGACATTACAATGGCGACGAGGATAAAAAGTAAAAAAAAAACACTTGGAAATGGAAGATGAGCAGAATGCACCAACTGGACAAGCTGTTCAAGTTATACAAATGGCGCACTCTGTGGCTATACAGCCAGTGCCTCAGATCTCTCCAGACGCAGAAGTGGGAGCTAGCCTGTATCGTATCCAAAACAAAACCAGATCAAAAAGAAAGCACTTCAACCCCTGGCACACGAGCGTGGCTCAGACTCAAATTCAGAAGATGATTATTTGTATGCTATTGACAATCAAAATGCAAAGAGTGCAAAAGTTAACGTCATGGTTTGTGAAAGTTCTTTCAAAACGATGATTGACACGGGAGCTACTATCAATGTTATTGATCAAAAGACGCATTCCCAAATGAAAGGCGCGGTTTTTGCAAAAAACGCAAATCAAAGCATTCGCATACAATAACACACAACCGGTACAATTTACAGGAAAATTCGAAGCTGTAATTGAAACGAAGAAACGCATGACAACAGCAACCTTTTACGTTGTCAAGGGTGCAAACAGTGGAAATTTATTATCACTCCAAACAGCGCAGGAGCTTGGGTTAATAAGCTTGCATCTCAATACGCTATCAACAAAGGATGAAAAGATTGATAAAATTCTTCAAAGACATTCCAATGTATTTAAAGGATTAGGAAAATTGAAAAGCACCAAGATTGAACTGCATATCGACAAAGAACATGTTCCTAAAGCGCAGCCACAGCGAAGAGTACCTTATCACTCTCGCAAGGATGTTGAGAAATCACTTGAACAACTCCAAAAGGAGGATATAATCGAGAAAGTACCGGAAAACGAGGGAACACCGTGGGTTTCTCCAATAGTGTAAGAATTTGTGTGGACATGAGAATTGCGAACGAGGCCATACAAAAAGTTCGCCACCCAATACCAATGGTTAATGATATAAGCATTGAGCTGAATGGAGCGAAATTCTTTTCTAAGCTTGACTTATCACAGGCTTACCACCAACAGGAACTGCATGAAAACTCTCGATACATCACAACTTTCAGTACCCATGTTGGTCTTTTTAGATACCGTAGACATGAATATGGAATTTCCGCTTGAAGTGAAATATTTCAACATGCACTACAGTCGCAGTTGAGAGGTTTACAAGGAGCGAAGAATATCGCAGACGATATTTTTGTCTTCGAAAAAACAAGACTCGAACATGATGAACATTTGCCGAACAAAATGTTTGTCTAAATTAGAAAGCAAAGGTCTCACACTGCAGAGAAAAATGCAGGTTTTTAAAATGTCGGTTGGAATTCTTTGGACAAATTTTTTCCAAAGACGGGACACGCCCAGACCCAAAACGAGTTGAAGATTTGCTACACGCACAAAGACCACAAAATGTGCATGATGTTCGTAGTTTACTTGGTATTGCTAATTTCAGCAGCAAGTATATTCCCGATTTTGCAACTATCACGGCACCATTACGTGATCTGACTAAAAAGAATTCACGTTTTGAATGGAAAGAAATTCATAAAGATGCTTTTAACAAGCTGACAATAGCCTTGTCTACAGAAACATGTATTGCATATTTTGACACACACCAAGAAACCTTTGTCGACGCAAGCCCTGTTCGACTATCCGGTATATTATCACAGAAGAAACAGGGAACCCAGGGACACAGAATTGTTGCATACGAAATTCGAGCACTCACAGATGTTGAGAAACGTTATTCTCAGACTGAGAAAGAAGCACTCGCAATCGTTTGGTCGGTTGAACATTTTCACTTGTATTTGTATGGCAGTAATTTTACTCTGGTGACAGATGATAAGCCCTTGGAAGTCATTTATGGAAATTGTAGTTCGAAACCGTGAGCACGCATAGAGAGATGGGTTTTACGTTTACAGCCGTATTCGTTTAAAGTAATGTATAAAGCAGGAAGCAAAAACCCTGCGGACTATTTGTCCCGCCAATCCGACACGTGCGAGTATACAAAGTCAAGAAAAGCTCACAGAAGAGTACGTGAATTATATCTTGAGAAACAGTGTTCCAAAAGCTATGACATTAGCAGGAATTATTAAAGCAACTGACGAAGATCGTGTATTAAAAGGCCTCAGAGCAGCAATACGTTTAAATCATTGGGATGCAGATATCATGAAACCATACATACCAATCAAAGATGAATTATCAAGAATCGAGAGGATCGAGAATAGTGCTTCCAAAATCGCTACAGCAGAAAGCCTTAGATACAGCTCACGAAAGCCACCAGAGTTTAGCAAAAACCAAAGCTCTGTTGCGTGAGAAATTTTGGTTTTCTGAGATTGATAAAATGACAAAGGATGTAATTGACTCGTGCTTAGCTTGTCAAGCAGTTGGTAGATGATCCCCACCCGAGCCAATTCAGCCCGCCGAAATTCCCAAAGGACCATGGGAAAAACTACACGTAGATTTTGTTGGACCGTTACCATCAAATGAATACCTATTAGTCGTAATAGATCGGTATTCAAGATTCGCTGAAGTTGAGATCATACGCTCAACAAAAGCAGCAGTCGTAATACCAAAATTCGATAAAATTTTTGCAGTTCACGGTATTCCATTAGTTCTAGTATCTGACGATGGACCTCCGTTCAATAGTGATGATTTCGCTCGATAATCAGGCATCAATCTGTAACTTCACTATGGCCTCAAGCTAATGGAGAAGTGGAAAAATTCAATCAGCCTTTAGAAAAAGCCATACAAGCGGCAGTAGTGGAAGGAAAGATATGGAAACAAGAATTGCAAAGTTTTCTTTTGCAGTATCGCACCAGTCCACATTGTACAACTAAAGTACCTCTTGTGAACTCTTGTTCAATAGACATGTCCATGGTAAATCTCCTCAGATTCAAAACGAACTTATTGTAAACCAACACAAACAAGCAAGATAAAATGAAGAGAAGAATAAAGTTTATCAAAAGAAATATGCTGATAACAGGAGAAATGGGAAAGAAAGTAATTTGAAAATCGGTGATACAGTTCTGGTTAAGCAACAGAGAAGAAACAAGTTTACATCACGTTCCAAAAAAGAGCCTTACACTATCATAAGTCGCAAAGGAACGAAAATCGTTGTTGAAAACAAGAACAAACATCAAATTACAAGAAGTGCTTCATTTTTCAAAAGATTATCTGCAGTTATAAGTTCAGATTCAGAAAATGATTATGGCGAAGCAGCAGATGTACAATGCGAACATGTTGACGAATATCCAATAGAACGTGAAAATCAAAAGCGAGGATTCCGTAAATCCACGAGAATTCGTAGACCGCCTGAAAGATATGGCAGTGCTGTTCCGTCAGCATTTGTAAATAGTTAAAAGGATAATCCTAGAAAAAAGGGAAGTATTGTAATAATGTTGTATTCTATAACCGGTAGTTAGAGACGTTACCCTCGGTATGTAGGGCGGTTGAGTTGTTTAGATGTTGTTTTAGGTATAGTCATGTTCCACGAGAGCAGGACGTTGGGTTTTCCCTTCATGATGATATTCCTACACAGTATCAGGATATTACAGTTCAGTTGTCATTAAGTCAAATATATGTTGTTACATTTTTAATGCATTTTTCTGACTATTCTAAATTAAATTTTGATATTTTTCTAAAAAATGGTGGTTTCTACTGAAGTATTAGGATGCCGTTTTTAAGTTCTACTGAAGTATTAGGATGCCGTTAGTAAACTGTAGTTCCTTCTTTTGGAAATATCTGAATAAATTTGTTGCCCACAATCAGCCTGTGTAATCATTTCTTTGAAAATAAAAGATTATTCTGTTTTCCCAAATAAGAAAAAACAAACGTTTTTAAATCTTTTACACAAATTAACACCATCCCATATGCAAGCTATGTTCCAAAGAAATTCAATATATCAATTCTTATGTCTTGCATAACATCAGTTACAGATCCCTATGTCCCTATATTGGAAACCAACACTGACCAAACATTTTTCTCATTTAAAAAAGGCAACAATGTGGTATTAATGAAACTAAATCAAATTTGAACAATATTCAATATTTGAAAATATTTAATGAGAAAAATATATGAATGATATAAGTTTTCCTATATCATTTTTGATTTAAAATTTAAAATCTACTTAAATTACCACTATCCTATATATACATTGTAATTAGTTGTTTTTAACACCCCGCCCTGGAAAACGTAAATTTTAATACGTTACATCACATTATTATACATTGTTATAAATGTTAATATGTTACATCAAATCCATTAGCAACCATAGAAGTTCGCTTTTGCAGACTCATTCAGTCTTTGTTACAAGTTTTCCTCACACAAGCACTCTTGTATCATATATGTGTGAAGAAATAAGCTTTTGAAGAACTTAAATATAATTTGATTGAGATTTTATCATATCAAGATGTTTGGCTTCTTCCATTGTCAAAACGAGTAGGCTGGATGGAGAACACAATCTAACCAATGTCAAATGAGGACAAGAATTCTATTTTCATGATGCCATTCCAAATTACCAGCTTCAAATCCAAAAGAGAGCTGTTTCTGATCTTTTTAATAATCTTTGTAAAGGTCAATAACTTGGTAAAGACAATTAACTGCTCACCTACTTAGTCCTAAGTGAACAGTTGGTTCCCGGGCCTGGGGGATGCAACAAATATCCCAGCAGATCAACAACTATGCATTCCAATATCATTCCAAATACTAATGATATACTTCATTTTCTCGTTTCCCCTATGACAATGGTTTTATTTGTTTAGCATATATTTTATTTTTTTATTTTTTCGTTCTTGCAAACATTATTTCTCTACTCCTAGGATCGATTTATTTCTTTATCGTTTCATGCATATATTTATTCATTCTTGTAAATATTTATTTGTTTATGGCAATTAGCATGTTTGGTTTTGGTTTGTTGTTTATTTCTATTTTTTCTCGTTTACCTACTTTGTCGTTCTTGCAATATTAATTTGTTTTCTTGAATATGTAAAAAGATAAAGGTAAAAAACATATTTCCAGAGTTAAATATGTTAAATTTCTAGGGGTCCTCTAGGATGAGCATCTCAGTTGGAAATTTAAAATAAATTAGCAAGAACTTGTGGAATCTTTTTTAAAATTAGAAAGCTCCTGCCTTAAGATACTATGATATGTATATATAATTCATTGTTTGTATCTTTTTTGCAGTATGGCATAACTGTCTGGGGTCAAAAATTTGATTCTTATATAGATCAAATATTCAAATTGCAAAAAATAGCTGTCAGAGTGATCTCGGGTCAAACCTATCTTTCCCATTCTCCTCCTATTTTTGAAGATCTTGGGTTACTTAGACTTTCTGATATTTTTAGGCTTAGACTATCAACAATTCCTCTTCAAAGTTTTCATTTAAAAAGAGCCTTAAAATCTATCAACGAAACAACATGTAATGATATTGCAAAACATTAAGACATTATTCTCTATTTATATCAATCAAAGACCATTAATTAGGATAGGGGTGGGAGGGGGGCTCTCTTCTCGTTAGTTTACCTACTTAGAGAGCTCTTCCATTAAAAAACTCTTCATGCAGTTGTATTTTCCTGTATTAATTTCAACTCTAGTTATTTTTCAAAATTGTATTACTTTAATTGGTATTGTATGTTTTTTAGTTTTAAATTGTATGTGTTGAATTTCAAATATATACATAAACTGAAACTGAATCTGAAATTATTTCGGTGGAAAAAAGTCACATGGATTTCCCGCTCCCGTAGATAGGAATTTTTTTTTAACCCCGTTATTCGTTTTGACCTCGAATTTCTTTCTTTTTAACAGCCTGTGGATTCTATTTGTTTAACATTCCGTGGACATCCAAACAATATTCTGATCATTTTCTGCGTTTTTTCTTCGACAAGTGCTAGTGACACCAAATTTTTTATTTTTCCTAATACACATTTCAAGGTCGTAGAACGCGAGTATTGCATTAAAAATTTTATTCTCCAATTAATTTTTCAATAAACGAGTTAAAAGTTGTGAATTTCAGTCAAAAAAGTGTCACAAGAGTCTGGGGATGAATTAGCTAAAACAATCAATACGTGACGTAATAAGCAGGGCACGTTCTGATTCTTTCCTGTTGCTGTGTATAGAAAAACAACAGTCGAGATGTTGTTTGATGCAAAATTTTGTTATGCGCTTGGTGAAAGTGCAATCAATCGTTCAAAATGGAGCAAAGAAACCAATTACTAGGTATGGAGAACCTATTTGCCAACTTTGGGAGTCCTGTATTAAAGAATTAATGGAGGAATCGCTGGTTATGAGGTGAAATTTGGATAGGCCATCATCAGTTGATCACACAGAATGCCCATTTGTTTTTGTAACGTTGTTTAGGGTGAAATTTCGTTCTGCTCTCTATCAAATAACTATATGGAGGAAGTAAATCGATTAAAAGATACAGAGAACCTATTTGTCAACATTAAGAGTTCTGTAGAAAAATATAAAAGCCGCTGTTGGGATATTCGTTGCATATCTCTGTGTTCCTGGGTCCAAGGACCAACTGCTCACTTAGGCCTAAGTAGGTCATATCTATTTATATTTAAACAAAAGCAAGAACCAGTTAATGCTCTTCACAAAGGTTATTAAAAAGATCAGAGACGGTTCTCATTTGGTTGGATTTGACGCTGATAATTTGGAATGGCATCATCATAAAAATAGAATTTGTGTCCTCATTTGACATTGGTTAGATCATTTTGTCCATCCAGCTTCCTCTTTTTGACAACAGAAGAAGCCAAACATCCTGATAGCATGATAACATCTTATTTGAATTATACTCGAGTTCTTAAAATGCTTATTTCTTCATACAAAGATGATACACAAATGCGTGTGTGAGGAAAAACTTATAAAAAAGACAGAATGAGTCTGCTAAAGCGAACTTAAGCAAAGTTGAGCAATGGTCAAAAAAATGGTTGCTAATGAAATTCAAGGAAAGAGACAAAAAAGAATCTTCAGAAAATAAGGCGTTGAATTCTTTCTTAGAAATGAAGAAAGACAATATCTATCAGTTAATTACATCTTTCAACACAACAATAAGTAAATAATAATAATGTGGTATAACTATGTGATGTAACAATTTAACATTTAAGTTTCCTGGAGTGGGGTGTTAAAAACAACTAATTACGATGAATATATAGGATAGTGACAGTTTAAATGGATTTAAAATATAGAATTAAAGAATGATATAGGAAACCAGTGGCGAAGCCAGAGGTCATGCCAGTCATGCTGAGCATGACAAACCATTTTCAAAGAAAACATTTTTTTTAAGTAAAAAAAAAATGTTTTTGGTAAAAACCCAGTTTTCTCATGCAGAAGGTTCCCCCTGTGTCTTCGTGACCGTTGCGCAGGAGTTTCCTATCATAAAAAAAGGACCGAACTATAAACCATAGGGTTTCCAATTTGGTCAT
>JAYJMH010024181.1:0-18708 GCA_036873815.1 Phacellophora camtschatica
ATTTGAGTCAAAAGCCACAGAATAACACAAACGAAATAACAACAAATGAGTTTGTAACTGTATAAAAACAAAATTAGAGAAAGTACGAATGGATGGGAAAATGGTCGAGGCGTGCCATTCAGATACCCTTTGAGAATGAGGTGCGCCATGAAAAGCGCTGCTCGGCCCTCCAAGGCATGGGCGCGATCGCGCACCTTAAACGGAGAGGCCTGGTTAATAGTTGTTGTAATTGTTATATTTCATTCATATTGTCAAAACCTCTAAATGATAGAAGATTAATGATAGAAGATTGCCAGAATTGCTGTCTAGACCTTTTTCTGGTTTCTTTAATATTACAAAAATAAAAAGAGATGAAAAAATTAGAGAGTTATTTTGGAGAGTTAGACTGGTGCAGTCTATTTTTGACAAAAATTAATTTTATATTTTTGTAAAAATTCTGGAATTTGGCAAATTTTGCTCGTGGCAAATGAAAAAATTTAATATGCATTCTGATGGAAGGGCTGACCACTTGAGATTGGCAGCCTGTAACCCCCATTCCCTATCCCCTTAGTCAGGCAGAAGCAGAGAAGCAGAGAAGAAAAGCAATAAGATAAGATGATTAGTTTCTTTCATAAGTCAAAATAACAATAGTGTAAACTTTTCAAGTGCACACTCAAATTCAAGTAGACCCTCTTGCACACTTGATTTTTTTGTCATCAGGTAAATTGTTGAAAAAGGCCATATTCTACAGTTTGGCATATGTGAAAAAACGGGAGGCTACATGCCAAATATCCTCTGCATGATGAACTGGAAAACCAGACTTTAATTGTGGCATGAAGTGAATTTCAACAACTTAAACTGCATGAGTTTAAAAAATGACAATGAAGCAAATGTGTCCGCATTATTGCTCAATGATGAAATTATGTTATTAGACACTTTATATCAATATGAGACCTGGACATTTCCAGGTTAGGGAGATGGCAGTCTCGAGAGATATTATAAGAACAATATGTGTAACAATATCAATTGTGACAATTTATTATTTAACATAAACTTGCCTCAAGGTACCTAACCTAACTAACCGTGCACCAGTCTGGAAACTTTGTTGTTTTCAGCAAAAAGAACAATATAGAACAATAGAAATAAAACTATGCTCACATGCCCAGGTAGGGGGGCAATATAATCTACCTCGGATAGGAGGGGGGGGGGGTGTGCCATACTGGAAAGTTCGTTTTTGGTGCGCTAAAGTTCTACGCTGATTTTTGACATGCAATGTATTGCGCCAAAACAGCACCATTCAAGAGTACCACGCAACCTACAAACTTTCCAGAAGGGGGGGGGGGCATATCCAAGGAAATCTTGAGCTGACTAACAAATATAATGGAGCAAAAACGCACACCTAAAAATATAATAGTTTGGCACCTGTTAAGATGCAATTTTCCTGCCTATATATATAACCTATCTTTATAATATATATAATCTTTATTAACATCCATTATATGTTATCAATATTGTTACCGGTATACCCACCAACGAAAATATAAGATTTCAAATTTTTAAAGCCAAAAATAATTATCTATATTTTGAAAAAATATTTTCCAGAAACAAAAATATATTTTCGCAATCAAAATCCCAGACAAAAAAGTATAGGACAAAACACCAAGCAAGGCAAAAACATGGGCGGGGCCTAACCCTAACCATTATATCATATATGCACATGTGGGCATAATGCTAAATGGGCCTCACACGCCAAGTCAGGTGTGGTACTGATATGATTTGATGACGCCTCCCCTGCCTGGGTGTGCTACTTCTCGGTGCATACGGCATGTAAAATTCTTGAACATGAAACATTTAACAACGATAAAACAGGTTCATACTTACAACAAACAATGCAAAACAATTTGTACAGCACAAAACACCAAGCAAGAAAGAGGAAATGAAAATAGCAGTTTTGAAGTTGTCGTTGTTGTGTTGCTCTGCACAATGAATGAAACCGAGGAATGCTGGAGCCTTTTTGGCTTTTCTTTGACAGAGTGTACTATTCATCGGACCCTAAGACCCCGGATTCAAAGATCCCGGACCCAAGAAGTAAAATTGTAAATTCTGAATACACTTTGAAATTGAAACATATGCTGGATTGACAGCATTATTTTTGTGTTTTGCAATCTGCATTTGCTTGAAATGAGTTTTGTTTAACTGAAGTAAAAAGAGACAGGTACGATTTCATTACACAAGAAACTTATTTTCGGAGTAGGGTACACTTTTTTCATAAGAAAATTTTTATAAGAAACTCACTGGTGAAACCCACGAAAATTTAAGAAACTTTTTCTAGTGAATGAAAAATTGCATAAAACATTTTTAGTGAAGATTACATAATAAAGTTAAGACTTTTTATACCCAGTTTTTGTAACGTTTTCGTTGAAAAAAGAATGCACAATAAAAAAAACAATAAGAATTTTTATATACAATTAAGAAACTTTAAAGAAACTTTTACTTGTGAAAATTGATCCAAAATGGTCCAAAATTAAGAAACTTTCACAAATGGAGCCTTAGCCAGGTTTCTTATAAAAAATGCATCCCCGAGGTATGCGAATTAAAAAGGACGGTAATCGAAATGAATTATTGCTGAGTGACCCCGGTTTCTTGTAAAAACATGTTGTCTATATTCTGAACAAAAGACTCACTTTATTTTCTTAAGAGTCCCGTAATTCCTTTTATGTTTAAGGGATAAAATGTAATTTTGCATATCTACATAAAGCTTTTTCAATCTTTAATGATATAAAAACTCCATTGTTTGGCAGTAGCTACCGACGAGTAGTACATCCCAGTCAAATTCACAAAAATTCCCGACTTGTCCATAACTCAATGTTTCGGATATAGAATATCGGAACTTTCTACTTTCAAGAGAAAACACGAAAAATAAAACTGTTGAAACTTCATGCTTTCTCTCAGATTAACAATAGCTATATAGCTTCAACCATTAATCATCATAATGCACAAAAAATTCAATTAATTAGCAGGCGTACAAAGATAAGATAGTCAGACCTAACTGATTCGCAAAGCAAGTTAAAAGTCAGTCTTCATAACTCTTTGCTGGCGGATTTAATATTCAAATAAAATATTTAAGAACATAAAAATATAAATAAAAATATATCGTATATCAGCATAAAAATACAACCGTCCCCAAAAACAGTTTATTCTAGAAACGGACCTCTGATGCTTCTCAACACTAGATTTGTTGCTAATGTTAATCATCGAGGCCTACATGAGACAAAAATTCATTAAAATGAATAGCTATTCGATAGCAATGAAAAACACTCCGAAACTAACCATAACAGAAGACCTATGTGGACAAAAACGTATTACTGTTTAATGAAAGCTAGTTTAAACAGCACAGTAAAAGTATATTTCCGAATCCAGCTTAAAATTGACTTCGAAAAAAAAACACTGAAATGCAAATATCGCAATAATAAAACCAAAGAACAAGAGGTGAATCATCATCACCAGCAAAGCACTTAAGAAGTCGTTGTGTTAAATTACCCGGGCATTTGACTGTTAATTTTTTCCCAGCCCCCGGGGCATTTGACAATACTAAATGCTTTTGTATATAAAGTTACTGGGAATGTGTCTTTTTTCAGTTCCCGGCCCCCGGGCATTCGCCAAAACAATTCCCCGGCCCCCGGGCATTTGTGCATGAAATTTTTGTTGACCCCCGGGCTGCCCGGGGGGGGGGATGGTCAGGGTAGGAATTGAACGAGACATTACGGTGGCCCAAGATAGATAAGCAATGCTTTACTTGGGTCACATAATTGAAGAAGTATTAATGTATTTCTATTATGTAAAATTTCATTCATTTATCATTCATTCATTCATTCATTCATTCATTCATTTATCATTCATTCATTCACTCACTCATTTATCATTCTATCATTCATTCATTAATTCATTCATTTTGTAGAAAATCATGCATCTTTGTGAATCTTATTTTCTTATTTTTCAAATTGGACTTTGGGCTGTTTCTTACGCCTTTTTTATTTTTTGGAAAAATTTCAGACTGATTCTTACGACGGTTGTTGTAAAAAAACGTGTGTTAAAAAATTACCAACAACTTTATTTTACATTTCTTTATTTGTTCACTGACGGAATAAGTCTTTCAATATCAACTGCAATGTCCTTGGTTTCATAAAATCTGCTGTACCTCTTGATTGTCTTTCCATCCGGACTTATAAGGAACTTCTCAAAATTCCAAGCAATGTCGCTTCTTACAATAGGAGTCCAAAATGCAAAACGAGAATCTCTTAAAAGAGTTTCACTATCATCTGCAGGAAATGGGAGTTCCTTTTTCAAGTACTTGAACAAAGGATGAGCATCATTTCCATTTACCTAAAAGCAACAACAATAATATTTATGAAATATAGAAATTGTTCATATGCTTGATACAGAAATTTATGTAGCAATGTCTAACTTCTCTGACACAATATGCTTCCTCAAAACAAGCTGCAACTGTATGATATAAAGTGTAGATATTTTGAAATTTTGATGGCAGGAAATCCCAATTTTGTAAAAAATTTAATATACCCACCTCAACTTTCCCAAACATGTCTATTTTTGGAACAAACCCGTTGCCAGGTCTGACATATGCCAACATATTGAGAAGTTCAGCATTTGTGCAGTTCTCTTGATGCCCAAACTGATTACAGGGAAACCCCAGAATTGACAAACCTTGAGATTCATATCTCTCCATTAGTTCGTTCATCTTAAAAAAAGATAACAAATGTTTCTCAATAAATCCACAAGAGTATAAAAAGTTTTTCTCAAAAAATCCACAAGAATACATAAAATATTTCTCAAAAAATCCACAACCATTACAAAATTATAAAGAGTTTAATTCATCAATAAATAATAAATATTAACCATATTAACCTGGGTGAAATCCCTGACAGTTGTACCTCACAAAGATGCTGTATTTTCGACCAACACCACTCTTCCTTTGTACTTTGCCATATCTACTTTTTCACCTTCCAAGTTATTTGCTGAAAAGCCATAAAATGAGCCCATGTTTCTTGACAATGATGATGCTGAAGCAATGTTGAAGTTTCTGTTGAGAATTTGAGCTGCTTGTTTCAACATTCTAGCAGTAAAATTTTGAAAGTTAAGTGGCAAAGGTATCTAAAACTATTATGTTGGTGGTAGTACATGGAACCCATTTTTATAATTCAATTCTATATTTCAAGAATATATTATTGTAGTATATAAAATAAATAAACAAATTCAATAATAGATGGTTGAAACAGACTGGGAAAACTTTTAAATTTTGAGTTAATAGTCCCCTCCTCCCCCAATAATTGCAAGAACAATGGCAAATTAAGACAATTGATTAATAAAACCTTTGTTCTCTATCATTCTGAGAACAATGCCCCCAATCTGGAACAGCTTCCAACAGCGCTGTATTTAAGTAGCTCATTTTTCTGAATAGCACTATTGGATTTTTTGGATGGGTTGGGTTTTGAATAGTGCCTCAGAATTAATTAACCTGATTCACAAATTTTGCACAGCATTGATTAGAGGGTGGCAAAGACAGAAGATTTTTTGCTTGAGGGGGCCCATGGATAAAGATTCCTATATTCGGTGCCCCATGTGGAAAATTTATGCTATTTATATTAACAACCAGGAAAATTTGGAGGGGTCAAGGTCTCCTGGACGCCCCTATATTTTGGTCCTTGTGTGAGAGGGAGGCAGTTGTTGAGAAATGAAAAAAGAATTGTGCATTTAAGGAATTATGCAGCTGAACTCTGTGGCTAACATTTCTCCATGTGTCCAAGGCAAATTTTTCAAACTGGATTCTCCATGCACAACAAGGCAAATTTTCCAATCTGGTTGAATTTCAAGCAAATATTAACAGGGTTTCTCAACTGTGCAACTAGCTTTCTATTACAAATATTTACAGTTTAGCCATACTAACTAATGTTTTTAAATTATTTTAGTCTGCATGATTTTGGGAAAGGCAAAGCACCTCTCCAGTGCAACAACATGCAAAGATTCAGCTGGCAGTGGCACACCCACCTGAGGGGCAGATCCAGACTGGTTTAAGAGGTTTACATTAACCTTTAAGATTAAAAAAAAAAAGAAAATTAACATCACCCTCTAAATTTTCTAATTTATTTGAAAAATTTAATTTCACGATATTGTGTATAATTTTTTTAGGCAACACAGTCATGGGGTAACAATCTGTCTGTTGATCCACAGTTAATATTAATATCCATGATATTCATGCTTTTGATAGGCTAAGGACAGCGGATACAATGAAAGAATCAGAAAAAATAAACCAGTGGCACATTCATTTATTTGATGCCCATAATTATAAACTGTCAATAAACCATGCTGATACCATTCTTGCACAACGTAATAAAGTAAAATAAATCTAAAAAATGTATTGTATGTACGAAAGGAAACATGGAGAAAAGTTACGATGATTTGAAACGTGAATTTTCGTTTTCTTATAAAAGGGCGTGCGATCTCAAAAGGGGCGTTTCCCTTACTTAAAAAGGGCGTTTTCACAAACTGAAATGGCATGATTTCATGAAATATTCCCGGAAGCTATGCCCCAGTCCCCCACACCCCCATACCTTTCACACCTCTGGTGTGAACGATGTCAAACGCCTCCGGGGTCACACATTATGAACCGCACGGGTCAATAAATGATGGACCTCCTCCCTCCCCCCCCCCCCTCTGGTCCAGTTAAAGTTTAGGCCAAACAAATTCAACTAATACAACTTCCATTAAAATCCTCAAACATTCAAATCATACCCACTTTTCCAACGGCCTAGCCTCTATTCTCTTTTCCTCCTTTGTCAAATAAAAACAGAAGGACGAAGACGGGTTCAGTACCTTAGTTTTTAGAAATGACTCAGCATTTTTTGCGCGGGCCATATGAGAGGCTAGGCACTAGGATCTCAGACAAGGGTAAAAGGACTAGGTATGCATTTTAACTGCGAATTTGTGCAAAGGCGTATTTTAAACCCTATTTTGACACACGGTAGATTTTTTTTACATTTTTGACCAGGTAGGGGCGTTTATCTCACCCTTAATTATCTCAGTAACCATCAAATATCTGATGCTGTGCACGTAGTTTGTTGCTAGATTTGCTAGGCCTTGATATATAGAAATTTTGTACAGTATTTTTCAATGAAGAACCTGCAAATTTCTACTGTATTCTTAATTTTGGTGTTGATACAAAGTTGAAACTTAATGAAAACAGAAACTATCATGTTAATAACACGATTTCCCTAGATTTTGCTAATTTTCTCTCTATTCATTGGAAGCATGACGTCATAAAAAGTATGACGTCATATATATATGACCATTCATGCGAAGGCGTAAATTTGTTGTTTGACCAATGTAGGTATATTGTCCGTTGCATAAATTGCAAGATAAAAAATAAACCACATTTTTGCTGTTACAAAAGACAGTGGACTTAATTTTCCAAATGGTGCCATTCGATGTTTTAAATGAGAAGACAGGTTGAAGGTATATTTTCTTGTCTTTGTACAGAGTTTTATGCCGGGTAAAGTTTGATTTGGTGTGTTAGCGTTTGAGAGAAATTTTTCGTGTGATAACAATGAAGAGATATTTTTTGGTTGTCTGAGAGCAAGGATGGTTTTTGAGTTTGCAAACTTCTGTTTCGTAGCGTCAGATGAAAAATTATTTAGTATTGAGCGAATTGTTGACATGACGTGGCTGTATTTTAAGTTTGGATAAAATGTCGTTACCAGAGGAAGTGCGTATGTTTTGATTGTTTTGGGTGCTGGTCCTTGCATTTTAGCCTTTTCAAATGCTTTTCTGATAACCTTTTTAGGGTAATTACAATCTAAAAGCCAATGTTCAAGTTCTTTGAGACGAAGTTTCATTTGATCAGAGTTTGAAACGAGCACGATTATTCTTTTTGAAAGATTAAATGAAATATATATATACCGAGTGTCCCAAAAAAACCTTACGCGGGTCGCGGGTTTTGCAAGCATAAGGCAAAAACGTGAATATGAAACTTTTCGTAAACACATCTATTAAACAGCCTAATAACATGCGAGTAATTTGTAACCTCGCTTATCAAAAACGCAAATATAACAGTTATATATATCCATATTTTAAAGTTTTTCTTAGTGAAAACAACGTGTTTTGCCATTGAAGCGTTTCGGGCTCCTAGATGAAAAAGTGTCATCGATTTCAGGTTTTTTCTTTGAAGTAAACAAAAGACTACAAGAACAATGAAAATTAAACAAAGGTAACATCTTTTTAGCATTTCCCTAAAAGCAAACAAGGCAAACTTTAAATTCTTGATTTTCAGAGAAAAAATGTGTCTTTGATTCCTTTATTCTTTTATGTCTTATCAAATTAACAGGTCCACTTTTCTTCCACTATTAACACTATCTTAGGTCCACTTTTCTTCCTTGTGTACATCAACGACTTGACGGATGATCTTAAGTGTAATGTCAAACTCTTTGCCGATGATACGTCACTCTTCACCATTGTTCGTGATCCTAATCAGGCTGCTTCAGACATGAATCACGATCTCGACATCATCAAAAGTTGGGCACAAAATTGGCGCATGTTATTTAATCCCGATCCAACAAAACAAGCAGTTGAAGTGACTTTTTCAAGAAAGAAAATTTCAGCCGATCATCCACCAGTTATGTAGAATTAATGAACATAAACATCTTGGCATTATACTTTATTCTAAATTGTCCCTTGCCACACACATTCAGTCAACTATACTAAAATGTAGACGCGGAATAAGAATGATAAAATTTCTCTCAAAGTATTTGCCCCGCACCATTTTATTTGAATTGTATAAACTGTATGTGCGGCCACATTTAGATTATGGTGATGTCATTTACCACATCCCACCCAAAAAATGCGAATTCTGCCAAGATTCCACCTCGCTGAACAATCACATGGAAAAACTAGAATCAGTTGCACTTGCAGTGACTGGTGCATGGAAAGGAACATCTCGTGAAAAACTCTACGAGGAACTTGGTTGGGAATCCTCAAGCCTACGACGTTGGAGCAGACGCCTTGTCCTTTTTTACAAGATTGTCAACGATATTACCCCCAGATTACATAAGATACCCCCATTCCGCAGCTACAACAAGCTATGTATTCTTTTCGTAAAGCAGATATAGCTAGTTGGGCAGATAAAGGCAAGAACGACGAGATTCAAGACTAGCTCTTATCCCGACTGTCTCTCTGAATGGAACACGCTTGATCCAGATACTAGGTTATCACCCTCACTGAGCATTTTTAAAACATAATTGTCGAAACTTATTCGACCCGCTCCTAAACTAGTGTACGGTATTCATGATCCAAAAGTTCTAGCTATTCTCACTCAGTTACGGGGAGGACTAAGCAAACTATATTTTCATAAATTTAGGCATAACTTTCGAGATACAGCCAACCCTTTGTGTCCAGCAAATGATGGGGGTAAAGGACACGGAACATTTCCTGCTGCTTTGTCATTCGTATAACGGGCCTAGATCTGATCTTCTCAATAGTGTAAATGCAATATTGCTACCTCGTGGTTTTTCCTCTCTTTCAAATGAAGTTTTACTCAAATTCATTTTGTATGGCGACGAAAGGCTAACCATTGAAATCAATAAGAAGGTTCTCGAGGCAACCCTCAAATTCATTCACGCTACAGAACGCTTTTAAAGGTTCCATTGCTGCAAACTTCCATACATAAGCACCTATTTTTTGTCAGTTTATTTTTGTATTTGGTAGTTAGTTAATTTATTTTCATTTTGTATTTTTGTTTAACATTGCGCATCTTTATGTATTGGCCATGGGGTAATCATTGTCTTTCGTTCCTCGTGGTATCGTTCCTGTATTGTTGTATAGTAATTAGAAAAGTATAGTAGAACGTAAAAGATATATTGTAATATTTTATATGGATATAAAAAAAAAATGATCGAGATAACGGGCAGTGTTTCGTGAGAAAGCCGAGCGAGGAGAAATGAATATTTGTTCAAAATAGAGAATGTTTGAGATTGCGGGCAGCATTTCATTTAATAAGAAAGCCAAGCGAGGAGAAGTGAAAGTTTTGTTCAAAATAGCGTATATTTGAGTCGAGATAACGGATGTTAACAATTTTAATTATATTTTGTAAAGCGAAGTTGAAAATTTAAGATATCTCCATCTACGCATAATAAAAAATTTCTTGACAATTAAATGGAATTAATATAATTGACGTGTATTTTGTAAATAATTATTTTACTTTAATTGAATTATTTATATCAGCTGTAATACATTAGATTCCCGTTATCAAGAAACTGCAAAATAAATTGTAGTGAAGACATTACAATGTTGACACAATTTTACACAATTAAAGCACTGAAACAACGTCACAGTTTTAAAGCAATTAAAAAACGATTTCCGCGTTGTTGTGAACCGGGGGTAAGAGCCAACGAAATTGTTTAATTGAGCACCAGACCTCACTGTCTGTTATTCAGTCCATACGTTCTTTGGCAGATGTATGTTGTGATAGGCTGTACTGAATGTTTGTATAACTGGCCAGCTACTAAACTTTTTTTAGTATAACTAGTGGAGCCTGCATGCAAGCATATGATGCAAGCGATTTGATAACAACACTGATGTTATAGGATATATTTGTAACGACCACATTGTTTACAAATGGCAAAAAGCGGTGATTTCTAATGGCGAGCCTCCCGGTTTTAGAGATTTTTGTCATCAGAAACTCAGTTTATTAATATTTTGAGAATGGTTCCAGTGCGCGAGTGGACTCAACGAAAGTTATTTTGCGAAGAAAATAGCATTGATTCTATAGCCTGCGTGCTGATTCAAAAATGTTTCTTGGCGGAGCGGAGGAACAGATTTGAGGCTACGCGTATGCTATGATTCTAAGGCTTGTTATTATTGTCGCACCAATCAAATTGCAGAAGCTAAAGATTGAGTGAATTGATTGTCTAACTAAAATTTTCTTAAAACGAGGCTGAGCTCAACAATAGAGAACGATGCGATTGTTTGCTGATTTGGCATTTTTTCCGAAACGATGCGAACTTTATTGTTAAAATTTTTTCTTGTACTGTTACCAATCTAGGCCTAGTCGACTACAGATCAAGTAATAAGACTAGTGTTTCTGGGCTTTTACTTAGTAAGACTAGTGTTTCTGGGCTTTTACTTAGTAAGACTAGTGTTTCTGGGCTTTTACTTGTTTTTGTTGTATCAGCATTAGTTAAATTACCAACATTTTCAAAAGTAAGATATTGGTTGAAAATTGATGCGCTTGTATCATGATTTTGTTGTGTTTTTGCAGCCCGACAGTTTTGGACAGTTGACGAATTTAGTTGAATTATGGCTTGATGGGAATTATCTGTTGACTTTACCACCAGTGAGTAAATTTTTAAATTTTGTCGATTTGAGATGCGATTTCTTTGTTCTTGTTATTAATTAATTTGCATTACTGATTCAAAAATAATTTCAAAAACTACAAATGATGTTTTTCTTCGTTTTTCCTTGCTTTTTAAAAGCTTTTTGAAATTTTAATTTACTTTTAGGTGGCGAAGTATTTAAAAATTTTCTTTTACTTAGGACGCGTGTTGGGAATCTTAATTGATGCCATGTGCTGTAGAACAAATCATATTTTAGCAATTTCATTGAGAATTTTATAGAGAATCAATAGACATCAAAATGGCTGCAGCAGGGATCTAGCCGGTCTGTAAATAACTATCCAATCAGGTGGATCAGTTAGTGGATCAGTTTGGAGATATGCCTAGCGCGCGTGCATCAGTAACTGAATTGCTTGTTATTTTTAGATGGATTGCTGTCCTTGTATCCTTCGATTCTTTTTAAACCCACAACAACATTGAGTATGAAAATTGTTATTTTACGTAAAAATAAAATAAATTTGATGTAAACTAAAGCAAATAATTTTGCATTTGATTGTTCACCTACGTGTTCAATATTTTTGCACTCAACAGGAAATTGGACTGTTAAAGAAACTTCAATGCTTGGATGTTTCAGAAAATAAATTAGAGGAGCTTCCTGATGAAATAAGTGGATTGACAGCATTAACAGATTTAATTTTATCACAAAATTCTTTGCATGAACTTCCAGATGGAATTGGTGAGAATTAATGATAATAATGTTTCGTTGTAATGTCAGTGACTTAATTGCATTTTACTCATGCCCCTTGTCTGATAAACTGTTTCAGTATATGACATAAATAAAGTGCATTGAATCTGGGGGAGGGGTTTTTATCAAATTAATCGCCTAGAACCGAATCTTTACTTTAGTTGATTAATACTTTGCCAGGCCCTACGCCTTTACTACGTTCAACCTGCTTTAGTGGCTACTGAAACGATATGAACAGAATAGTGAATTTATTTACGGAATAAAGGAGGGCAAGAAAATTATATTGAAAAGAAAGTAAAAAAAACGTGCTGTTGCATAATAGATTTAAACATTGATGAGTAGCTATATAAAGGTTTTCAAAGCATTATACCATCACACATCGATAGTAAGAGCTCATGTTGATCAAAATCTTGATAGACTGACATTACTAACTTTCGTAATATCTTGGAGTTACTAAGTAAAGTTATTTTCGTTTGAATGTAATAAGTTAGAAAATAACACAATATATATATATATATAGATATATATTAACTGGTTGATCTGGGTGAGGATTCAGTTAATTTCGTGCTTTTGTTTTGTTTTTTAGTTAGTTTGTTTAAAAAAATTAGGTTTGATATAAACGGTGTATATATAATTTGAAAAAAGCGGATTTAATGTTTTTATGATATATTTTTCATAATTTAGATTAGATTTATTGGAAGGTTATTTTTATTTCAGGAAAGTTGAAAAAATTGTCAATTTTAAAAGTTGATGACAACGATCTTGATGAACTGACGCCTGCCATTGGAGGGTACGTTGAAGTAAAAATCCTTGAGATTTTTTGTGATTTGTTGGCTTGACGAAAGGCAAAGGGAGATTTAGATACAATTAATATAGTTGACATACGCTCTCGACTCGATCTCGACTGCCCGTTATCTTGAAAATTTGCAAATTTTCATTTCCCTTTCCAAGGCTTTCTTATAAAATTTTAATTCGAATGTTTCCTAGCTCGAACGAATTTCAATTTCCAGTAGAAGTTTATCTACTGTATATTGTTCATAGATATATAATACTGCTCCTTTACTTCGGTGAACTGAGCACTCTTTGGAGATGACTGTGGTGACATTTTGCAACTATGCTATGCTCACTGCTCTTGTAACAGTTTGAGCACACTGTCCCACACGAATCTCCCGACACCTGAGCTGCACTGATAAGACATAATATTGTCCAAACTCCGTGTGTCTGCACATTGAGTATAGATTCAAATTGATTGTAAGTAAGAACTTTTTACACGTTCATATCATGTGCGTCAGGGTGTATTCGCTAATTTTTCGTAAATAATATTTGTTATATAATTAAACGGGAGTTGGCATGTGCCAAGCTCAAACGAAAAAAAATGTATATTCTCATTTTGGATTATTGAAAATTAAAAAGTTTATGCGATCTGAGAGTTTTGAGAACATTTGGTTGTTTTTCATTTTATACTTTTAATTTCATTATTTTTCAGGCTGACGTCATTAACTGAACTGATCCTCACTGAAAATTCCATTGATGTGAGTTTTATTTTTCCTTTTTTTAATGTGTTTAATTGTCTTCTGGTGCAATTTATTTGCAAAATGTTTTTGGATTGATGTAATTTGAAAGCTTTTTTGCGATCTTTGATTCCTTTAAAATCGTTCTCGTTTTCGAGCTTTTTTGGTTTTGGAACTCTTTTCGTTTTTGAACTTTTTTCGTTCTGCAAAAGCAAAAAACTGGCAACAATCAAGTTAATGCACTTTATGGCACAGCAAAGGCATTTCAGTGCTATTTGCTGTGATAATATTTCACAAGTGCTAGATTAATTTTCTCGCATGCAACCCATTGTTACACTACTATATAGTATCTGTGGTACTTTGCTGAGGGACAGATTTGTCTATTAACAAGAACAGACATCACATTACTGTTGAAAAACTGATTTGCCAGATGAGATATTTTCAGGTTCTTTATTTGGTATACAGTGAAACCTCATATCTTCGTAAGGAATAATACTTCCAGACAAGGGACCCCTCTTTACAACTAAAGGAACACTCTGGTCCCACAATCGGTGTTCGTTTTATAGAGGTTCTGTCGATGCTAAATGTTTTACTGGCGAATGGAAAAATCATTCATGTATATAGTTTAAAGCTTTACAATGAAATTAATTCTTGTTTTTTTTCTCAGATACTTCCATCATCTATTGGCAAACTTCATAAGCTCAATCATTTGAATATCGATAAAAACAGATTGGCAACGATTCCTCTAGAGGTTCGAAATACTTTGTGTAAAGAATTTAATTTAATTTAATTTTGTTTACCAGTGGAGCAAAAAACCACTATTCTTTTCAGCGCTCTATATTTTTGCGAGGAAACTGCTGACCAGGCTCACTAAAAATCCATTGTATCTCCGAGAAGCTAACTTCGATAGGAAAATTTAGTTGTCAAGATCGGTATCTAGTTGCACGCTATTTTGTTAAGATAGTATCACTTAGTTGCACGCTATTTGGTTACGATAGTATTGCTAGTTGCACGCTATTTTGTTACGACAGTATAGCTTAGTTGCACGCTATTTTGTTACGATAGTATAGCTTAATTGCACGCTATTTATCTTAGTTTTACGCTGTTTTGTTGCGATAGTGTATAGCTTGGTTCCACGCTATTGTGTTACGATAGTGTGTAGCTTAGTTGCACGCTATTTTGTTACGATAGTATAGCTTAATTGCGCGCTATTTATTACGATGGTATAGCTTCATTGTACGCTATTTTGTTACAATGCTCATTTGCAAGGATTCTTGAAATCAGCGTAAACTTTGATCAAGCCTGGTCTATATTTCAGCCTTGCAGTAATTGTGTGTGCACGTGTTCTCGTGTCATTGTCGGCGGGGGGAAGTGAAATATTACACGCACTTTTTTACTCATCCGGTATAGATACCTATGCAAGTTTATTAAAGTATATTTATGTATGCATATTATTTATTTAATTGTTTATTATTAGATTGGAAGTTGCACAAGATTGACTGTTTTGTCAGCAAGAAACAACGATCTTACACAAATGCCGAGGCAGATTGGAAATTGTCGAAATTTATCTGTTTTGGATTTATCGGGAAATAGGTTTGTGAAAGATTTATACTCAAATATTTTGATTTTGATGTTTAAAATTATAATAATTTATTTGTTTATATGTTTATTGCTGTATAGAAAATGAAATTATTCCTTGGAAGCAGAAAAACATATCTATACTTAATTCGGTTGTGCAGAGGGTAGTTCTGCTCTGCTACACTTTAGTTCTAGAAGAACTTGCACTAAATGAGGAATAATTATTTTTGAATTTGTAAAAGTTTTGTTTCTTTTCTTTGAATCTTTTGTTCAAATCTACTACCGTGACATTGTTAAGTTATACAGCTATTTTGATATTAATATTAATCACATTTTGACAGATTGCCAAACCTACCAGTGACTATTTCTGGTCTTCCATTAAAAGCATTGTGGCTGTCTTCAAATCAGGTAACTATTTATTGTTTGCAATCTCCAGTATGGTGTTTGTTTTGTTTGTTGATGTCATGACAAAGACCCTAACAAATTCCAAAAACATGAAATAGTTGTTGTTGAGGAGATTATCGAGATTTCTTTGATATTTTTTACATGTATCGTATTGCCTCATTAAGCTCTGGGGGGCTTATTTGATTATTGATGTTTTGAGGGGGGATTAAAAGAGAAAGGGGTTTTACTAGAGATTGTGCTTTTTTAAAAACTGGTAGCAATGCTGGGAGATGGATAATTGTACCGGGGAAATTCACTGCATTGTGTCTGTCCCAAGGGTTTCAAAAGGCGTTGAAAACTGAACTGAATGAAAAATTCAAGGGTCTGCATCATAAAAAGCTGGAAATAGGAACCATCGAGGTTATAAATATATAATTTCTTGTGATTGAAATCATTTACATTTTGTGTTCAATTCTTATAGGTTTTTTGGGTGGTTTAAGAAAGGGGACACATTTCAAAATTTGGCCGGAAAAGGGGAACGGGCTTAAAAATATACACGGTAAATATATATATTATTATTAAAAATATATTGTATATACATATAAATAATACATAATTTTCTTTCATAGCAGATTTCTTTCAAATATAATTTTTTTTTGCAGTCACAATCGATATTGAAGTTACAAGTAGAAGAATTAGAAAGCAGTGATGAACAAGTGTTGACATGTTTTTTATTTCCTCAAATGCCACCAAGAGTTGAAAGCTTAGGTTTGTCACGATATTTCTCTATTAGTTAGTATATCGTTTGCTTTTGTCTTTGTGATCGATTGCTGTTGTCTTTATGATCGATTGCCATAGTTTTGTGATCAATTGCCATTGTTTTTGTGTGTGATCGATTTCTATTGTCTTTGTGATCGATTGCCATTGTCTTTGTGTGTGGTCAATTGCTATTGTTTTTGTGATCGATTGCTTTTGTCTTTGTGATCGATTGCCATTGTCTTTGTGTGTGGTCAATTGCTATTGTTTTTGTGATCGATTGCTATTGTCTTTGTGTGTGGTCAATTGCTATTGTCTTCGTGATCGATTGCTATTGTTTTTGTAATTAGTTGCTACATATTGTCTTTATGATCGATTACCATAGTTTTGTGATCAATTGCCATTGTTTTTGTGTGTGATCGATTTCTATTGTTTTTGCGATCGATTGCTATTGTCTTTGTAATCGAATGCTATTGTTTTTGTGATCGATTGCTATTGTTTTTGTATTTAATTGCTACATATTGTCTTTATGGTCGATTGCCATAGCTTTGTGATCAATTGCCATTGTTTTTGTGTGTGATTGATTTCTATTGTTTTTGTGATCAATTGCCATTGTCTTTGTGATCGATTGCCATTGTCTTTGTGTGTGGTCAATTGCTATTGTCTTTGTGATCGATTGCTATTGTTTTTGTAATCAATTCCCATTGTCTTTGTGATTGATTGCTATTGTATTTCAAGTTGATCAATTAGTTTATTAACTAATATTTATCAGATAAACATTATGTGTACTTCGAGCCTAAAACTACCTGGGCTACCCGTTGGATTTATTTTCTTATTACATTTCACGACACTATGTCAATAGATGCGGAAGAGGAGAGATACAAAAAACTAAAAATGAAATTACTGAACAAAATACAAACAAAATACTGAAAGTTATGCAATATGCTCCTACTTCTAACGTCGCTCTTGTGCAAAGTCGAATTCATGTGACATTGAGTCCATCACAAACGCAACAAACCTTCCTCTTTGATTCAATCGTTAAACTTAACATAAATTTAGTTAATTTGACTACCTTGTCAACTGCGAAATCATTTTTGAGTTTGATTCAAACTTGATCAATTGCTTCAAACGATAGATTTAACATTGAATAGTTTATTTGCCTTATTTATTTAGTTAATTTATAGCAATTGAATTTGACGTGTCCCAAGTGTGACGTTTGAAATAAGGCAAAGTTTTACAGATACAGCCACGATATTGAAATAGCCTCGATCTAAAACTATATTTTTTTTTCACAGAACAATTTTTACAAGAAATGCATGATAATCCTGAGGATAGGACGTGGTCATCTCCTCGCCCAATGTCTGTTCAATTTGAAGATATAGACGATCCTGGCGAGGTAAATTTTCAACTATTTTATTTTATTTCAACTATTTTAAACGGCTCTTATTTCACCGGCACTTTAAACGCTGGCCTTTTAAACGCCGGCCTTTTAAACGCCGGCCCTTATTAGCATAATATTTTGGAAGGCCACGGTCAAACTCTTATAGACAAACCCCTAACGCCCGTCTTATTTTCGCCAGTGGACCAAAAAACGCGAAATAAAGGCCAACAAATAAGGGCCCGGCGAAATAAAGGCCAACAAGGCATGCATATTTTGGAATATGTAATTTTTAGAGAGATGTGTTGGATTATCTGATGATCTGATTTTTTGAAAGATTTATTGTCATAACATTCATTTAACATATAAAAATGAAGACACATTTTGACTTCAAAAGGCTGATTTATTTATAAAATCATTTTGCTAAATCAAAGAACTAAATCAACTTGCTTTAATACACACACATATATATATATATTTGATTAACATACTTGTACATGCAGTGCTAGTTGAGCTAATATTTTATAATATTTTATACTTTTTGTTTACAGAGTCATTTGCAACGTCAATTAACTCCGTTTCCTAAAGACCTCAAAGCGAGACATCCTAAAAAGATGCTCATGAAAACGAGATCTTCGAGTGTGGAAGTAATAAGTTATGCTATTCATAGAAATTGTCTTTAACTTGCTTATATATGCCTGATAAATCTGTCTTTTTGCAGAATGCTGCATTTGTAACTAACTAAATATTTAATACTATATATATGTAAATAGGTTGAATGTTTTGTTATTGATGAGATGAAATTATTTACTTTTTACATCATTTTATCAAAGATTAAAACATATGGAAATATTATAATACATGTAAGGCCATGAGTTGAGTGAGTTGAGTTGAGTTATCGTATTTAACGTACCTAGCCCGCGAAAGTCTCGAGATGACTTGTTTCCAGCAGGGGACACGGGTTATACATAACCTTTCAGT
>JAYJMH010024192.1:0-18708 GCA_036873815.1 Phacellophora camtschatica
ACGACTAGACTTTTTACTAGATTTTCTGTATAGTAAAAAGTCTAGTGAAAAATCTAGTCGTTTGGCCGGGGCTTTAGGCTTGTATCCTTTCAGAACTGCACCTTTTCAATTCTTGTGTGATTGGGAAAATAAAGCCCTGCCAATATCTGTCTGATCAATGCTTCTTCTAAAATCTTTAATGTTTAATTTACTGTGAGTTGTTCCTATCAAAGCTGCTGCCATGTTGAAGAGGTTACTTCAAATCTCAAACTGTTTCAAATTCAAAGAATTATCGAATTCTTGCATTCCAAGCAAACCGAAAAATTCTAATATTTCCGCTACTACATTTGCAGTTGCGATAATTGAGGTCTGGAATTATTTGTTAGTTACCAGGTTATCTATTAATCTTCTAGTAATCATAATGAATTTTGTATTTTTACATTTACAATAAAGTTAGACATGATCAAAGTCAGAATTGCAACATATTCCTTTGTAAATTTTTTGGAGGGACAGAAAACTACCAATACCGGAAATCCTCGAGTAATCCCTCTGTGCTAATTGATTTTAGGGATTTTGGAGTGCAGGCTCTCAAAGTCTGACTCGAAGTTTTCCCACGGAATAGCTACATTATTATAAGTACTGCGGGATAACTACATTTTTGCATATTTTACTTATTACTCGCAGAATAAATGTCCAATTCTGATCAAATATTCTTTAAAGCCAGTTTTACATCCCATCCATACACTGGTTGTCAAATGTTTGAATCTGAATGAATTATCACCAATTAATAGTCGCAAACCTGCCAATTTTTTGGCTTACCTGGTTTAATAATGTATTTAATTTATTCCATATGTTTATTTTGTTAGTTATATATTTCTTTAATTTTAAATTTATTTACTTACTTACAACTATTTTATTTATGTTTTTTAAGTTAAATAATGTTGAAGCGGTGTTAATTATAATTTTAATTACAAACTATTTTTGTTTATTCATAACTTGTTATTACGAAATTAACATTGCACTTCCTGTTTTCAATTTTACGTCAATTTAAAGTACCCTAATTTGTAAAGAGCGTTAATTTTGTACACTCTAATATACTATTTCATGATGGCCATTGGATTCGCATTAATTCGCACAGCATTAATTTAGTGCAACCATAATTTCCTATAATATATTTTTTTTTGTTTTTTGTTTTTATTTATTTTAATTACTCTGGAGCTCCGAATAATAGTCCTTCCCGTACTAATAATTTTTGGAAATTTTTCCAACCTCCCTTTCCTGATTAGTACTTTCTTAGTAATGATTTATGGATATTTGTAAGTAACTATTTACTCACATTTATTTACAGAGTAACTATTTACTCACATTTATTTTTTAAATCTATTTTTTACAGCGTAAGAACGACCAATATTCTGAGAACTATCAAATCAGTGAGATGTTTACTGGCTGGATTTTATAAAGATACGCAATTAAAAAGTCAGTATTTTCACTGTATATCAGGGGCGGGCTGCCCACTCTACTAGGCGGTGCTATCGGGTGGAGCTACCGGGCAGAGCCCACTTGACTCGTTTTCCTAGAGTCCCATTTTAGTCCGCGGTTATGACCCAAGACCCAATGTTTTGGCCCCTACAGGAGTTTTTCCCGGCCTTACAATTGGGTCAGTTCTCATTTCTGAACTATCTAAATTACCGGGTGACCCAAAAAAGTACCGACGTTTGAAAAATCTTCAGAATTTGATTTTTTTAAGAATTTAAAAATAATTTTCACCATTGTTGGCGTATACCTTTTACTTGAAAAACCTAACTTTGAGCTATACTTTTCAATATATTTTAAAGCGTTTATTGGAGCATATAATATTTTTTTCATCGTATTTATAACATCTCTATTGATGGAAACTTGCAATAACGGAGTTTATTGATTTCTCATAACAATTTATACCTTGCAGCAAAACCATGTCGCTTTTACACCAGCAAAATGACATTGTTTTAACGTGCTGGTGGAATATTTGACATTGCTACAATTACATTACAACGTAAAAAAGAGCTTGATTTGTAACGCACTCGAATTTTTGCGTTTTATTAAACGGAGGAACTTTTCTTGGGGCACCTGTTAGCACTATTTTTTGGGTCACCCTAATGCAATCAACGCAACAGCTTCTTAAATATTATAGTTTTATTTAATGCTACATTTTGTGACTTTATTTATAATATCATTTCTTTTAATTGGTAGTTCAAACATTATATGATGGTTTTTCTTTCTTTCAAGGTCATCTAAACTTGGTAATATTTTCTGAGCTATGACAAACAATAATTGCACGTTTCGCTCTTAAAAACGTATCTTGAGATTTATGTTTTCCGAACATCATCATCATCATCACCATTTTTATTCGAGAATGCAAAGAGTTCTAAATGAATATAATAGAATCAGATATAAAAATTGCATTCTACACGACCCAAGGGAAGCATGGGCCGTAAATATTAATACTGATAAATCTAAATACAATAGATCATAATACATATTTGTTAACAAATGTTTGAACACAAAACAGCAACAGCAAGAACATGTAATATGGTTATTAATTATGAATAATATAAAAGATAATAAAGATTATAAATATTATAAAAATACAGATTTGGATACATTTGGTTTTAATAATGTTGTAAAGTTGTAATTCACTGGTTTTAATTAGTATTTACAGATAATCAGTATTTTTTAAAAATGTTTTACTGAATCTAGTTGGTTTAGAAATAGTTTAATAGATTTGAGGAACTCTTTCCATAGAAGTGCACCTTTGTTTTATAGTATCATTTTCTCACCCCATTTGTTATGTGATTTAGTGATTATGTAGTTAGTTCTTTGTCGTGTGTCATGCCTATGTTTGGTGTCAATTGTTTTGAAATAGTTTTAAATACAGCTGGAAGTTTATTCTCATTAAAATGTACACGTTGCATACATTTAATTAATTTAAATTCGTAAAAATCCTTTAGCATCATAAAATTTGTTTTTTTACGCCAAGCTTCAGTTGAACAAGCATCTTTAAACATTCATTTAGCTATTTATTGGCAGCAGCGCCACAAGCCTCTAAAGCATATGATATTTTAGAAAGCACTAGAGAGTCATAAAGTGGAACAAAATATCTTTTTTTTAAGAACACTGATGCAAATTCTATTATATTCGTTTTTATTTTATTAAAATGATTTTCCCAGGAAAGGCAGTTATCTAGTTTAACTCCAAAATATTTTATTTCTGAAGATTCTTTTATAGATTCACCTATTTGTATGCGATACGATTTGTCTTTTTTTTTGTTTTGCATTTAAATATTGGTATCATCAGGAAAGGTCGGGGTTTTAGAGATGGCTGATGGCATATCGTTGACGTAAAGAGAAAAGAGAATTGGACCCAGTACTGATCCTTGTGGAACTCTCTAATCCACCTGTTTACAGACGACTTTTGCCCATCTACGAATGTATATTGTTTTCTGTTATTTAGGTAGCTACAAATTTAGGTAGCTACAAAACCAATCGTATACTCTCCCTCTTAGGCCGTAATGTTGAAGCTTGTGAAGTAATATTGATCTGTTTATAGTATCAAAAGTCTTAGAAAGATCCAAGAATATTCCAACACTATAGTTATTGTTATCCAAGTTAGAGTAAATAGCTTGTGTCATCATCTCTAATATGATCAAGATCTGACACAATAACACTATTTTCTTTTTACGTAGGCCCAATTTCATTTATTACAACCTCTAACGAACACGAGTCCTTATACCCAAACTATTATTTCTGCAAAAACTTAAAGCATTGGGCCGACATAGCATGGAGTACTCCAGAAGACCTTCCTGGGTTGGCAGCCTTTTATGATGTTATTGGGAAGGAGCTTGGTGTTAACCGTAATGAAGAAAAATTGAGTATTATCGCAATTGAAGACAACATGCGTTCAAGAATGGTGAGTACCCCCTGGAAATTTTTTTTAGTAACAGAATAATGTTGAATTACATTTTATACGACGGTTTGCTGCAGTAAAACTCCAGATACCGTACATCCTCGAATTAGCCCCCCCCCCGGGTTAAATTTGTCCTTTTTCTTTTAGATGACAGCTATTTCGAGCGGGGCTTATTAGAACCTGGTGGTTAGCTGTGCAATAAAAGTACCAAAATGCATACCAAAATACATATATAAATACAAAATGTCCTTAATAAAATTCAAAATAACTTGATTCAATGTAATTCAAATTTGGGAGTGGTGGCTATTTTGAGGGGGGCTGATTCGAAGATATGACTATGAGGATTTCGAAATTTAATTATCAGCTTTACTGTTTTCTTATTAAAATGGAAATGTATGGATGTTAACACTTTTGCCGCGAGAAGGGTCATCTGGCCCATTGGTAAACAACATAGTTATGACGTCATCAAGGTCAAGATAAAAAGTAAATGCACTCTTTCTTAGGCACATGGTCACCCTATTCCTCAATGTCTTTTGGACAGACGGCAGCAAGTGCACGATTTCGCTGTCAAATTTCAGTTACGTGTGATGACAGGAGGTGGAAAAAGGTTTGTACGATAACAGCTGTTTCTTGAGATATAACAACGATTGTAGCTTGGCTTATTTCAGGAGCCCGAGACACCCGAGGGACAAAGGGGGTGATGATAACTTTGTTAGTTTTTTGGTCTGAATTGACAGACCGGTTCAACTAGAGACCTATAACTCTCTCTTGAGATACAATGTCAAGTTTAGCTTGGATGATTTCTGAAACCCAGGATACCCAGAGAGACAAAGGGGCGATAAGTTCTTTGTTAGTTTTATGTGCACACAGTTTATTAAGGAACTTGTAACATGTGTCTCTCTAGCATCAATTTTTGGTTGAATGATAAAAGTGTTGAGCTCTTTGTTAGTATTTTGGCCTGAATTGACACACTGGCTTAACAGTACCACACGCTCTTCTGCATTTTCACCACCAATCTTGGCGAACTGATTGATTTCTAGATTCTGTGTAGACGCTTGAGATAGACTGATTTCTAAATTAAAGGATGCCCTCCTGGGGGCAAATGTGACGACTTCATTGTGTTGTTTCTTTCTCGTAAACATATAAATTTCTTCGACTAGGGATTTCTAGATATCTCTTCAGATATAATTTTGACTTTTAAAGAAGCGGTTTCAAGATATCATAGGATCAACATTAACGAAATCATCGAGCGCCTCCACGAAGGACATCTAAAGATCCTTTGAGATATAGCATAAAGTGCGACTTTGCTTTTTAGAGCAAGGTTGAGGATGATACTTACTTTAGTTTTATGTCTTTTTGTAGAAACTTTACAAGAATGTCCATTGGCAGCGTTATCGAGAGAATTTGCACTCAACTTGAAGATAAAGCCCAAAATAGAAGGTAAAGAATCAGCTACTCAGGAATGATTTAATTTCTTGTTACTTTGTGTTATCACTTACATCTCCAGAGGTTGAAACTTCTTTTACGAAGATACAGTATTTCTATGCATCTTTCTCGTTAAAGCTATTTAAACCTTCAAAAAAATTTACCGAAACTGTTTATAATGCCATTTTTACATTGCTGATCTTCTTTAAATTGTACCGTGCGAATGAAAACAATTGTGACATTTGCAAATATCGGCAAATACTAATCTCAAATTAAGAAAAAAAAATAAGAACGGAATGTACAACTGTTATTTGTCATCTGTCTAGAGATGGTGTGTGTCGTTGCCTTAACCATGATCTAACACTTTTTGCGAATACCACGAGGCTTTGGACAAGGGATTGTGGGATCATGGAATGACTCCTGCTTAACAGGGAGGTTAAAGGCTCTACTGACCCCTTTTTAAATAAATTTATTTATTTTAGCGATTACAAAATGCTTCTCTATTCTGCGCATGACACAACTCTGATGGTTCTTCTTTATGCATTGGGCGTTTATGACTTTCAATGGCCTAGATATGCATCAACAGTTCATGTGGAACTGTATAAAGACAAGGTTTGTCCTAGTAATTGTTAAGTAAGTGTAAAGGCCAGTCGTATTTGCTAATTATGTGGCTTTGATAGTATAAAAGCAGACCCGTGTCTGTATGTTTTACTAACACTATTTTATCATTTTATCATCCTGACTTTCCGACCTTCATTCTCCGAATTGGCAAAACATTGCTTTTTGCTGCTTCCATTGTGAACTTAACAAAGGAATGACATTGATCAAAAACAGCAAGAAAGTTTTCTGCGGACTTAATGTCAGGCATGATGACAAAATTTAATCCACCTACCTCTTAAAAAGTGAAGGCTTCTTCAGACTTCTCTAAATGCTCTTGCAAGCTACAAATAACTGCGTTGGCCATAACAACTACTATGTCTCGAATAATAAGAGATAACAATCATGCTACTGTTTGTTTTCTATATTCTGTAAATTAAATATGAAACAAGAATTAATTTGTAAATTTATAAGAACAATGTTTTTTTCAAAATAAATGTTTCTGAAAAGATCGAAGCTTACAAAGAACATTATAATTATATACTATATATTTTTCAATTAACAATAGCAGTGGTATATTTATTTAGATTTATATTACAAATTTTTATGCTATTGGCCACTGTTTCGTGTTTTCACAATGTTTATATTTTTTTAGGATGAAAATTGGTTTGTCAAACTTGTGTACAACGATCAGGTAATGTTTATAATGCTCTACACTACACTACACTACACTACACTACACTACACTACACTACACTACACTACAATACACTACACTACACTACACTACACTACACTACACTACACTACACTACACTACACTACACCCTATCTTCACTTAAACATATTTTTCATTTTCAGGGCACAATCATTGACTGTGACTCACAATTTGCTCTTTTGCATGGGTACATGAACCCAGAAGAGGTAGTTGGCATGACCATCCAGCACCTCATTCCTGCTTTTATGCTGCCAATCCCTGGACAAGAAATCAGCACGGTAATATTTTTGGTATCGAAGGTCTGTTTGACGTGTTTTGAAACTTGCCTTGCAATCTTGCTTGTTGACACGCGCGTGGTTTATCTCGTCATTGTTTTGAACGGTTTGCTTTTCATTTTCGCGCGACAAAGTAAGCTAGAACAAGGCCCCCTCATTCGTGGCGCTCAGTCAAAATCATTGCACGTTTTGAGAGATTGCGCAGTGTAATGTGTTGATTGTCATTGTATTGTCGTGCTTTTAAATGCATTTCTGGTCAAGTTGCAAGCAAAATTACGCCCTGTAATCTTTGCCCACAATAAACCCAAGCTTGGTTCTTTTATTTTTCAATTTTTATTCAAAATTTAAACTGTTAAAGTTTTGCATTTCTGTAACGGTTATAAAAATGTTTTGTTCATACTCACACAAAGCCACACGTTGACTGTAAATTCCGTGCTTACTGCAATGCAGATTATCAAGCCATTTCACGATTTCATTTGTGTATTTACCAATGATTTCCGATGCTATGAGAAAATGAGCGCAACTTTCCAAATATAATTTTAAATTATAAAAAAACTCAATGAAAATTTAACAGACTTAATAAATTTCTTTTTGAAATATCCCAGGGAATGAGGATCTAGGGGTAAATATTCTTCACAATACTATATTATTGCACTTGGGAAAAAGAATTTAATTTCATGTTAATTTTCGTTGGAAATTGTAAAGTCGTACGGGGAAGAAAAATAAAACCTAACTCCTTGCTTGGAAAAAATAATGAATTGTTGTGAAGAATATTTACCCATGGAATACGGTTGAGAAATGAGAAATAGATTTGGAGCAGCAAGTGTATGAAAGACGTCACATTTATTATTCAGGATGATAAATTCTTTTCATGATACATTCATGTTTGTACTCAGGGGGTAAATAGGAAGGTTTAAGTCCAGAACTGGTGCCAGTACGAGCACAAGGCTGGAAAATGCGCTCAAAAAGGAGATTTAGCTATAGCTTTTTTGTAAACCTTGTATTCTATTTTTGCTATGTCAAAGTTTTTGGTAGATTAGGCCTCTTTGCTGTCCCCATAATTAAGCCAATTTCCTCTTCTCGGAATCTTTAGCTTGTTTTTTCAAAAAAGGACAAAAAAAATGGTTGATTTCACGTTGCAGATTTGAAAAGCATAACTCTGATTGAAATACAAAATTCTCCAATACTCTTAAAACGAATTAAAGCTTATTTCGTATTCATTCATATTCCATATCATTTAGGGAGCTGGTTGTCAATGAGCCCTCCATTTAAAATTACAGAAAGATCTTAAAATTACATTAAAATCCTAATTACAAAATTTAGATTAAATTACGACGTTCACGTTTTACTGCTTGTCAAATAGTTTCGTGATTGAAAAGTTATTACTTGGTTATTTAATTTATCGTGTAGAAGTCGTCAAATCGTAACCTTCGATATATTTACAAAATAATCATACTCTGATGTTATTTTGCAGACAACCAAAAAACAAAAAGCCACGGGAAAAACGCGGGACAACACGCGATTCCCAATAAGCATCCAAATATCAGAATACGATAAAGACTTTCACGAGGTATATCTCCGCAGAGGTCTTCCGGACGAAATACAGTTCAGCAAATTCCTGTATAAAGGAGTGGTGTGGGTATTTTCGAATATCAGTGGACTGGTTACTGTACTGCCTGACGGCCAAATACATAGTTGTAATGGAAATTTCTCAATGATGCTTTTTGGATATTCGGAACAGGAGCTCATTGGAAAGGTAATGCATTATATTTATGCTTACACAGACTTTCAGGAATTATTCTCTAACGTGGTTTTGTTTTGTTACTGTTTCGTGAAGTTGTAAATACAGGTTGCACTGTTATAAATTCAAATTTGTGGTTTTGTAGTTTTGTGGTTTTGATAAATTTTGAATAAATAGAAATAAAATGGAAGTTTGAATTTCAGAAGAACAAAACTTAACATAGCAGTATTCACACATCCTAGATTGTATCAAGTTTAAGACCTGACAAAAGACCTAGCCACTTAAAGAAAGTTACACCAAATTAAAACCAATCGGCTTTAAAAATGCATGACTTTTTGAGGTGTTTTTATTTAAATGTCTGAAACGAGATTGTTGTTTTATTGAGATTAAAATTTTCTGCAGCTTTCAATCAAGTTTACTCTTTCTCTTAGTTTGCTACTTGTAAATTCTTGCAGTTATCTTAAAGTGTATTCATTTGGTGTGGTAATTTTCCTTTAGGATAATTCCTGAGCATAGTTTTCCTTTAAATGTAATTTTTCCTGCAAATTTGCATAGTTCGTAATTTGTACCAAGGACTGTGTCCATTTGCTAGATATTCATTGTTTTACTATTGATTTGAATTTATACAATTCGGGGAAAGGTAATATGGTATATTAGAACCACGTAAAACATCATATTTTGAATGGGGGAAAACAACAGATTTAATCATATTATTCAGACGGTTTAATATGAGTATATTACGTATTGAATTGTGTTGGTTTGTTTGTGTTTACTCCCCTTCCCCCTCCCCCGGCAGAATTAAAACTTATGCAAGATTTACTTGTTAATTGGGGGGGGGGGGGGTAATTCTTGGAAAGGAACTCTCCAGAAATGTTTTCAATTCACTTCGAAATCCAAACAAGCACATTATTTTTATTTTCATTATTTGGAAGCCTTAGAATTATTGCAAAATGTCGAGTGATATCTCAAACGGCCGAACTTTTTTAAGCGCATCCAGTGGTGAATGTGTTAATTTAAAAATTTCTGGGCGTGTAAGGGCAAAGAGGCCATTTCAGATTTGGCAATTCTCCTATCTAGTAAATACAGGACTCTGTACAAATAAAAGAAAAACTGTTTTTCGGCCAAATATTCATTTTGCGATATCTGAACTTTTGCCGGTAAATGTTCATGGTTTTTGTATCAAGATGAATAATGGAGGAAGTACCTGTCTTTGCAAAGTAGGTCTGAAATGACGTAAGATCTTCTCGAGACTTGTTATCCGTATATGCATTATAGTCGAGTAAAGATTTAGAAATTATTTGTTGTGTTCTAGGATCTAACATGCCTTATTCCGCTGTTTTACGACCATGTTGAGTTGGCTGAAGACCGAAGTTTGAAAATTCCTTCCATGAGTGACGATGAAGAAATTCACCTAGACCCAAAACGTGATACAGCGATGTCTCGACAATTTCATTTTGGTTCATCGAGTCATTCAGAATGTTATTCTGGTAGGCTTATTTCATTTGTATATTCTCTGTTTGTGTTAAATACAGCTTGCTTATTTTTTACCTTAATTGATTCCATTCTGTGTGTCGCATACGGTCGCTTACATCGCAGAACTTTTTTAAATAGTTTAAAGATTATGAAAAATAGAATGAAACATGAAACTGTTTGTCTACTTTCAAAATACGAATTTTTAATGCTTTGAGAAGTATGCATCATACATAATTATTTATTAAATTGCGCACGGAAATTAGGACTGAATTATTATTTAAGAGACTCCACAGATAAAACTTATTTACTTACGAAATTCACTTACAGGAAAAACCAAGCATAAATTCATCATAACACATGTCGAGACTCGTAATTTGCGTAAAACTTACTCTCTCTGAAATTCCAAAAATTTTAGTTTTATGTTAGCATAAACTCAGAAAGGTAATTATGGCTGTGTTTTCCTTAAACGATAGACGATTATATAGAAGATGGCAGGGGTGTTTTCCGATATTTTTTGCGCTCGATGATAAACATGATTAAAATTTTACTGAAGCTGTCAAAAGGACGTGAATATTTTTTGGAACAGATCTCCCTCACCAGAGTCATTACACGAGGCTTTTTCCCTGCTTCAAAGAACACAGGAAACAAGCTGACTGTTAGAATAAAACTCATATAATATAACATTTAAACTCGTATAATGACTTCATTCACCATTATTCGATTTATATTTCGAAAATAGCCAATTGATTCCCATTATTTACAAGCATGTGATACAATCGCTGTAAAGTAATTGGCTGATCTCAATACCCAAACAAACGTGGGTAGCGCAGAGACCCGCACAAAAAAACCTACGAACATGAGAACCCCTAGGCTAAAAGAGTTGACGAGAGAATTTGTATATGCTACCAGTATCCAATCTTTGTGGTTATTTAATTTCCTCACCCCGTCACCCTTTGTCTGTTCCCCAGCTTCGTTTTCTAAGGATCTCATGTAAAAACCTTTTTAAGTTTTTTTTACGGTTTTCTATTGCAAGTCTAGCCTTTCCTTCCTGGCGTTGCTTTTTAAAATCGTGTGTTGTCATAAAATTTACTTTCAGGTTATTTTTTAATAATGCAGATTATTTTTTAGGGATTTTCTACTTTGAGCCAGCCTCACCCATGTCATTGCTGTTTTTAAAATCGTGTATTATCATAAAATTTATTGAAAGTTTATCTGCAATCATCATCCACTTTGATAATATTATAACTAAACGAAGCTGTTTTTTGGCATACATTGTGATAGAATTGCATTTTTATTAATGGGGTTTCTACTTGGTTACAGATGCTGACAGCCTGCTTGACGGTTCCGAATACTCGAGAGACTTAAAAGGAGAATTGCCAAATAACAATTCATCCTCAGATCACACAACAGCGTCTTCTGTTACTATTGGGAGTGAACAACTTGAAAGTTAGTATAAATTATTTTTTTAGAAATTTATCTGTTTCTAAGTTTTTTATATATACTTTAGAAACATGCTGCTTTTCTAGTTTCGGGTTTAAAGTGGGACCTTTAAACCGCAAACAAACCCGTATAAGACTAGCAACTGCACAAATTGAATATAATCATCTCAATGTTGATTTAGGTGTTTTGTGAAGATAATCGTGCATTTTTTATCATGAGGATAATCGTAATAGTCTCTTGTCCCCAAACAGCACTCAGGAATAAGGATCCATCAATTAATTACCTCCCAGTATGAACAGGTGGGCACATGAACGTCTTTTCATGAAGAAACTTATTCAAGAAACTACCTTATTTTCTTTTTTAAGTACTCCGGAGGCTTAAAAAAGTTTGTGAAAATACTCTGGGCGCTAATCTGAGAGGAACGTGAAATGGAGAGTGGGTCCTTCTAAAAATACTCTCAAAACTTTCAACAAAACTTTCCATTACATACAAATATCCAATACATTTAAGGTACGTCTCAAAAGTTTTGATATCTAAACAATTATCGTTGCGCGTTCGCTCGTCTTACTTCAAATCGTATCGAACATAGTGTCCAGGCAAAACTTTTCACCTCGGCGCTTACTATACAGTGTACAAGTAAATATTTTGGAAAAGGGGGGGGGGGGTAATTTAGAAGGGTGGTTATTAGAGAATGGCGTTAAATAGAGAAAATACGGTACTTCATGGGACGTTTATAAGTTAAAAAATTTACGGATAAAGCTTTTGTTTTCAGCTTTATTTTGTTTTTTTTGCGCTTCTTTTGAATTTTTTATTGTAATTCTTAACAATACAGCAAGATTTAAGGAAAAATGATTTTAAGCAAGGTTGATATTTACGTTAAAAGTTTTACTCTGAATGATGAGAAACTGATTCAGAAACTTTTCATATTTGTAGCACTATACTATGGTTGAGCAAATTTTATTATTTAATGCGTGTGGAACAAAACTCACATTGACGAACCAATGGCTTGAGAAGAAAAAGTTCCAAATTGCCTGCACTGAAATCGTTCATCTGTCTTGGTTAAATTGGTGTTGATCCCGGGGGTAGTCTCCCCCAGATCTGCCTCTCTTTCATCAAAACAAATACAATGTTTTACTTGTTTCAAGTCTATTTCGTCCTTAGTCCGGAAGCCGGATCGGAAAACCAAGAAAAAACAGGGAAGATAGGGTACTGTGGTTGTTAAGACTTTCTGAGAATTTCTAAGGCTTGCTAAGACTTTCTAAGAATTTGTTTCTATTTTTGTTTTCAGCGATATATCAGTTCTGGGGAGCATATTTTCTCTTTTAAACACCCTGGACGCTTGAAAAAATTCTGAAAATACCCTGTGCGCTAATTAAAGAGCGAGTGCTTACAAAAATGTATTGAAAACTTTCAACAAAGATTTCCATCACATCAATATATTATTGTAAACTTAAATTAATATTTTAATTTACGATAATAAATTAATATGAATTGAAAATTTGTTAACTGCCCTGGGCGCTTATTAGAGAGTGGGCGCTTGTATAAAAAAAGTCGAAAAGAAGGTTGTTATTAGAGATGGACGGTTATTACAGAGTGGGTGGTAAATAGAGAAAAAACGGTAAATCTAATACTTACTGTCGCTGAGAGAACGTGGAGGGTTGGTTTTTGTTTTATTTTGCTTCTTACTTAGTTTCGTACAGTTACTTTTTAGAAAGCAGTGATAGGCTTCCAAAAAGATAATGGTGTGTCAAGTCAAGTGCGGGCACGATATCTCTTCAAAGTTTTTGCATGCACGGCGTGCAGACAAATTGTTTTGAATTTTGAAAACAACAAACACAACAGGGATTGCACCATACAGTACTTTACTTTCCCACCACTAAGATACTGACTTATAAGAAAGTACAGCTAGTCATATGAAACAGTTAATACCCTTATATGGAAAATTATTGTAAGAACCACTAAGAAGCCTGGCAGCCTTCTCTTACAAAGCGAGTTTCTTAGTGGTTGGGTAGTAATATATGGCATAAGTATTGTGCTACCTTGGGTGCCAGAGTGTCAGCCAATGATTGACTGAGACTCTGGCACCTAGTGTAGTATTGTGCCATTCCCGTATGAATGTCATACTGTTCGTCCCAGATTTCTCCAGTAGTTATGAGTGTTTAATGCTTATATTCTTGAAAGTCTACGAGGCGTTTCTGGTGAGAATCGTGTGGAACTTACGTGTTTTACATTAATTTATTGAACTTCAATATATGTGATAATATTTTGTTTTTTAGCTGACTCAAGACACAGCACTTCCATTAACGATTCAAACAAGTCAGAAAACTCAAACTTAACACCTAGGCAATCGGACCAACAATCAGATTCTACAACGAAACAACTAACTTCTCAGACTGAAAAAAGACTCATTGAAAATGACAACGAATTGAGGGAAACCGACAATAAAATCCATGACAGTGCAGGTAGTGAAGCTGAAAATAAAATATCTGTGGTTGATGACGTCTCTTCGATTGCTTACGAAAGCGAAAGCTCAGGAACCTTTCATGTAAATAAACGGAGTTTCCAAAATGTTTCTGAGAGTTTAGTCGTTTCTGGTACAAGCTTGACTGTAAATACATCGAATTTCAGTGACTTGTGTGTGAGAGGTTCGAGTATCTCCAGTGCTGGTTCTTGCAATAAGAGTTGCTGCTTATCTGATAAATTGTCGGGTGATCGAAAATGTGAGAAGGATTCAGCTACATCGGGTAAAGAAGATAACGAAATAATGCCGGGAGACTCTGGGGTTCTTGGAAGTGAGAAAAACTGTGACTTCAATGATTCTAGCCAAGGACACGACATGTCAAAGGAGAACTGTGAAGCAAATAAAGTCTTACAAGATGTAAAGAAGTTTGAGAATTGTAAAAGGGATCGCATAAATGTTGAAAGTCAAATGAACATAACTTATGATGATGAAACAAAGTTGGAGGAAAGTGGCAATCTTTCAAATTGTCAATTAAGGAAGGAAAAATCACAGAGCACTTCAAGCCCTGCCGAAAGATATGAAAATAAATCGTCTGATATTTTACATGGGATTAATTGCTATGATCAGCATTCCATTGACGAAGAGAGTCCAGTTTCCACTGATTGCAAAGGCTTGCCTGCTTCTTTAAAATATTATAATGAGCTTATGAGCGGGTCTCCTGGGGCAAATACTGGAGATGACGCCAGCAGTGAGCGAGGCAATGAGTTTGTTTCAGCCGATGGATCAGTCGTTGTGGACCAGAAACAAAGGAAAATTTCTCGAGATGATTTGCAGCAGAGAAATGTAAATATACTTGAAGAGAAAAGAGCGGATAGAACCATCGAGAGACAAGGGAGTTGGCTGAATTCTCAGATTACGTCAACGCCAAAACTCGACCGAAGCGACAGTCAGAGCAAACGAATATGTGAAGGGAATTTCTGTGGACAAGCTAAGCATAAAGATGGGTCTCTGCTTTCTATTGTTTTTCAGGTACTCATAAATACTACTGGAGAACAATCAGGCTTTTGATTGCAATTGTTAACATTGTATGCATTACCCATCTTACCCCAAGCATGTCTTCATCATCCTCTATAACCTGTAAAGTTTTTCATGATAAAGTTAATCGAAGTTAATTTTGGAAGTTTTGAAACCTTCAGGTTTGATTGACACAAATGAATGTCTCATGACTATTTAGCACAGCTTAAGTACAGGTTTTGAAAAAGAAAAATATGCATTTACTCAAGTTTGCAACTAAAAGCAATTTTGTTATGGACAATGACTGTTTCAATTATCTTTTCAGATAAAGCAAATCACACTGGAACGAGGCCAAGAGATGTATTGTATTTGGGTATCACGTGACCCGGAAGAACAAGGTGAAGGGAGTAGGCTTGCTAACCAATTGCTACTCACTGGAAGCTTCAATAGCACACTGAACATGTCTAATAGTTACCTTTCTGATGTAAGTGATTATAGATAGACTCAACACAGAAATCATCCATATATTCTATTGTGGTTTCATACCAATTTTTTCATATTGAGTGACTGAGCATGCTGAACAGCTCCTGTCAGATCACTGAAGTTAAGCATGCTCCAATCGGGTCAACACTTGGATGGGCAACCTTCCGGGCAACTGACCAGCTCATTTCCTCGTCCTTCGGAGGGGACATTAAGCCGGCGGTCCCATGCCCGGATGCGGCATGTTCATCCGTGTTTCCTGCTGGAAACAAGTCATCTCGAGACTTTCGCAGGCCGGCACATTAAATACAATCACTCACTCATACAATGAAATGTTTTTATATACCGGGTGTCCTAATAAAAAGGCTACACGTTTGAAAAGCTGTTTTGGAGGAGCTTAATTCTTGATATTATTGTTTCTTCCTGAGTATTATATTGTAGGCTTCAACTTAAAGTTTGATACTTTGCTTGGCAAAATTTAGTCAATAATCGCCGATTTGCACTAAATGAAAGTAGAAATTCTATGTTTCTGCAAAACAAGAGGTTTTGAAAATGATCATAAGCGTCAAAATCGTGCGACCATTGCAGATGAATTTCTAAATTTATTTTATTAGCTTTGAGCTGAATTCATATCAGGTGAACATCAATATGTCACATTTTGAATCTACCGCAAAGGAAAGTATATTTACTCAATAATAAAAATATTAATTGTAACTTGTTTGGCGTCTTTTGTTCAAGTAAGTTTTTGAAGCTCCTTCGCCAAATCATACAGGAGTTTTTTCTATGCCCTAAACCAGCAATTAAATTTTAATGTATCGTTGTGTGTTGCCATTCACATATCAATTTTTATCCAAATGCTAATTTTAAAGCCCGTTCACCATAAACAACAAATTTCAAAAACACATTGAAAGGATCAAACCTCTTGTTTCGAGGAAACCCTTAATGTTGATTATCATTGGACAGATTTCAGCGATTATTCGGTTGATTTTGCCATCCAAGGTATCAAACTTAAATTTGAAGTCTCTTCTTTTAAATGCAATAAGAAACAGAAATATTAAATCTAAAGCTCCCCGACAATTGCTTTGCAAACATGTTGCCTTTTTTTCTTGGACACAAGGTAGTATTATCTTAATGTTATTATAATATTACAAGATTCCCAGTTTAACTTAACTTACTAGGTTTACAAAGGTGTGGCAGATCTCAGTCGCTCTTTAACTGAAGAAAATTACAAAGGAAAATACGACGAGAAATATTTAACATTAAAGTCGATTGGAAAAGGAGCATTTGGATTCGTAAAACTGGCACGAAGACGATCGGATTCTCGAGAGGTAAGAACTAATAGTAATTCAATGCTATGTATATACATACTCTTTAGTGCCAAATAGACGTCTCCTTGCTAATTGAATTTCAAAAATGTGTTTATGTTTTCAGAATTTTAGGACCAATCAAACATAAATTTTGAGTCTACCAAGTCTACCATTTTCAGAATTGGTACTAATCAAACACACATTTAGTTATTTTAATAGTAACTTTGTGAAACTTTTTGTTTTCATGAGAGGTTTGTTTTTTTTATGCATGTTATAAACTTGTTGTGAATTTTTTTCTCTCAAAGAATAATCAATATTTTATCCTTTGAGATTGGTAAACAAATCGAGTGTTTTTCAAACCTTTGAATATTTTATAATTTGGGTTTATTTCGTCATTATGAAAAATCTTTTGGGACATACCGGGTGTCCCAAAATCATGAAAACACGTTTGACAGAGTGTGATGAGAAAGATAAATTACGTTAAATATTATACAGTTAGCAATATTGGATAGTTAAAGGCTGTCTATCATGTATTGTTCTGGTATTTTACTGTGTGTCCACGAAATTCATGCAACACTGCATCTACAAACCTGAGTGTAAAGTAATCTGACACGGTGATGCATGAATTTTGTGGCTAGAAAATAAAATTCTACAACAACACAGGATAGTACTCTTTAAAATTGATACCTTAAGCACCGAGATCTTTATCTTCAAACGCCAGATTTGTAGAGGGCTTTTAACTAAATCGGTGGCCAAGCATTTTGAACACTTGCATGTCGTTCATTCAAATTTGAATGTTTGACCATGGGTTTTAAAACGCGATTAATGTTGTCCGTACAACGTGCTCTTTTCTGTGTCCTATCTTGTGAAACAATGGTGCCCTCGCTGCGAGGCTTTTTATTCGCCTACGGAGGGGCCTCGTGTGTGAGAGAGCGCGCTTCCGTAGGCGCAGGACATATTTAAATTTCTAAATATTCTGCTGCTCGATATTATTATTCCAAGTTGTTGACTTGGTTCCACAAATTTAACTTGAGTGGGTCTCGATAAGGACATTGATTAATAACACTTGAAGCAAACAACATAAAACACAATTTTTAATGAACAAGTTTGATAATAAATAATTTGTCTACAATAAAATTTAAATCAATAAATACTCATGAATAACATAAAACTCCAGTTTTTATCTGAACAAGTTCAAATTTTTAAGAACTAAGGAAATGCCTGATTAAACACTTTGAGTAAATGACAATATGAATAATAATAATAATTTTAAATGACAAAATCTCCCATCAATATTTCTATATTAATTATTATATATAACATACAATTTCAGTCATTATCTGAAGATATTTGAGTTAAAGTGTTTTAAAACAAAAGAAACGCCTGATTCCACGTGGATGTTTCTTCTTTTCTAAGAGTCGTTCTACCTCTCTTCTTTGTCGCTGGACACATTCATTCAAAGAAAGAATGTCTTCTTCTAGATGCATGATGTTTTCAACATTTTGCTGTATACTTTCGTCTTTGATCACAGCATCTTTTGAATATATTTCATTCATTGTTGTCAATTCTTCATTTCTTTTTTTCAGTTGATCAATTTCATTTGACATTTGAGATATATATTCTGTATGAGCTTGTTTCTCTTTCAGAAATCTTTGAAAAGTATTCCAACTGCTTAATTCAAGAGCTGATATCTTCTTGACAAGTTTCATATTCAAATCTTCTTTTGCATTGATTTGTTGTTTAGAAGTGTGCAATTTAAGAATTAATTCTTCTTTTTCAGCATGTATTCTTGATACCTCTTGTTTGCACAGCATTCTCACTTTGCTAGAATTTGCTAATTTTATTTGCAACTCTGT
>JAYJMH010024203.1:0-18706 GCA_036873815.1 Phacellophora camtschatica
GTCTAAATCTCACACCAAAATGAGCAATGAAAGTTTTTGACATTGTCCATTTTTTTGCGTTGATGCCTCTTTAAGAAATAAGAGTTCTTTCAAAACTCCACCATATCTAGATTTGATACCCAAAGGTATGAAAATAGCATTTCAAAATAATGTTGACTTTTATCCAAATCATTACTGCAAGAAGTGTTATCTCAATATTTTATCCTGATTTTCCTTCCTGGATATCTGGGTATCAAGTGCACCTCTGGAATCAGGGTCAGTACTTCCAAATACTAGAAACGCTCTTCTTGAAAAACACCCAAACTTGGGCAAGTTTTTAAATTTTCAGTGGCAAAAAAAACTAAGATGTAGAATGACTTATAAAATTTAAAACTTTATATTTCATAGACGTTTCTAGTGCTGAACAAGTAATTAAAGACCACTACGGAAGTGGACATCAAAATGGGAATTCGAAAAATAATTCTAACGGTGCTTTGTCGGAAAGAAATAGCAACGTCAGGAATTTGGTAAGTAAATTTTTTCATCAAGTCACGGGCTTTAGGAAGCGTGCTGTATGTCCCTTGTACACAATAAGAATGCATGTGCGATGAGAAACCAACAAATTAAAGACACTCACCACGATTCCTAAAACCCATGACCTTCAATTTTGATTATAAATCAAATTCCGTTGTTGGAACACATTCGTTAATGGAGGTTTCACTGTTCATATGCTTAATGATTCGAAGAACAACGAAGAGACCCATTATTTTATCCATTTCTCATTGAAGTTGTCACGAAGATCATTTCATAATTTATTGATTAACGAATATATTTTTCTCTATTCCATTTTGAAGAAACAACTATTAAGCGACTATTTCGTGTTAATATGTCAACGATTCGGAACAATCAATACTCCATCATTATAACCCCAATCTGTTTATTGAGACCAAATGTGTTTACTCTCAAACGTTCTCAGCAGAGTGTAGCCAAAATTACGGGAAGTCTTCATATACATTGACATATAATATCTACATAAAACAGTATTGTTGTTGGGCTGGCCACATTTTTTACCATAATTGTTATCATGATGTTAGAAAGAAATATTCTGGCCACATTTTTCAACATCATTGTAATCGTGATGTTAGAAAGAATTAGTTTGAATTAGAATTAGAAAGAATTAGAAGATATTTTGAAAAATCTTTTTTTAATTTCGCTATAAATTGGCTGATTTGTAAAATAAATATAGACTTGCTCTTTTAGCCAATGGGTTCAAATATGTGCTGTTATTTGTGCTATTGTTTTCTATTATATCTGCAATGTTGCTATTTTTATTTTACAGACAATTGATTTTAAAAGTGGAAAAGGAAGGTATGAAATTTTACAAAAGTTATGAATGTCATCTTGTGAACTGTACTTGATTTTGCTTGGTATGACTACGTAAATAACTATGAGGTTCCGAGGATGTGTTTTAATTCTTTCACTCCTGGAATAGGCAAATGGCCTATTGATAAAGAACGTAAATGTCATATTTAAAGAGGGTAGATGCATACACTCACAGCAAAAAGGTGGCATTAAAAGGTACTCCATATTACCCTACGCCACAGAGTATCCCTGTAGCATTTGAAGTACCCTAAAGGACGTTTTGAGGGTTCTCAAAAGGTACTCCAGACAGCAGAGGCGAATTTTGCAACAATGGTGAAATTGGCACATTGGTTTCAAAGCGATTAATCCTCGAGAACAAGGCACATACAGGTGTCCAGCTGATTCTTCCTCAAACTTGATGTCTTCTCGCGAGGTCAATCAAAAGTTCATTGGCCTCGGGAGTGTTCGGCAGAACGTGTTGTGGCGCTTGAATGGCATTGGCAGCACTTCCATCATTATTATCATCGCTATCGTTAATAATTTTTTCATCGCCATCGTTAATAATTTCTTCATCGCCATCGTTAATAATTTCTTCATCCCCATCGTTAATAATTTTTTCATCGCCATCGTTAATAATTTCTTCATCGCCATCGTTAATAATTTTTTCATCGCCATCGTTTGCATTGATTGCAATCACCGGATGCAGTATTTGCTCTGCAGCCCTCCTCCACCAGGCATCTCTAAGTATGGGATCCATTTTGGTCCCACGAAAGGCTGACACCCCTAAGAGGACCTTCAGATCCCCGAAGATCCTGGGCAACAATTGCAGATATCTTTCTGAAGAGATTGAAGAAACCTCCACCCTGTTCGATATCTGACTGTAGTTCCAGGTTTTGCTATTCGACACAATAACCATGGCCTCTGATGGCAGAATCGCTTTTTCCTATTTCATTAGCTCCATACGGTAGTGAATCTTAAAAGACCCACCATGATTTCGCAGTGCTACCTACCTAAAATCAAGTGGACAGAGCAATGGGTATCTGTCCAAATTAGGTAGACTCAGCAGGTAGACCGCGAAAAGGCGGTCTTTTGTAATGGATGAATATGATATATCCCTTGAATTCATGGGATAACCATGCCTTCTGGCTGTTGAATCGGCAATAACTTCCAGATGCTCTGTGACTACAGAGAGTTCATATGGGTATTTCATCCCATAATTCTGAAGGATACTATGTTGCATACCACTCTCTATCAATGCGGCAAAAAACATCCTCGCAGGTACTGGTCTTAAGGATGTACTTGTTTTCTGGAACATCCTCGCAGGTACTTGTTTTCCGGAGTTACTGCTCAAAATCATTAATCCATTGCTGCCTGTTCAGTTCCATAAAGATTCTTCGAATTCTTCAAATTCCTGAGCTTCAAAGGGCTATAATTTTATGGTAATTTTGTAACATTTTGAAAGTGAGGAGAGAGCCTCAAACGTTTGCCTTGCCTGGCCCGTTTGGGAAAAATCAGATGATATTGTGGGGTGCAATGATTTGCGCATGGGCAGTGGTCGAAAGATGGGCATTGGTACCAATGCGGTGACATTCGACGATATCTCGAGAGCAGAAGGAGGTATCGAGATGGGACCTGTACCGGGACATAGGTTATTGCTTGTAGTTTATTTTGTCAACTTCCGGTGAGTACTTCCGGAAATACCGTAAACCGCACATTTTTAAAAATTTGAAATTTAGTTTTGAGCTATTGAAATTTTTTGCTGCATATTGTTCCTTACGTCTAGCAACATTTATTGTGAAAGTTTGAGATCGATACCTCTTTTCGTTCCGGAGATATTTAACTTTTTTTGAAAATTTTGACGTTTCCCATTAGTGCCTGGAGAATAAAATTATCTCCTCCACAACATTGCCTGTTCAGAGGAGCAGTCATTGCTTATTGTTGTGAACTTGTTGTTGATATAGAAAGAACTCCTAACTGTCATAGCATTATGGTATTATCACGAACTTCTTGCAGATACATGCAAAGATTGTCCAGCAGTCATTGCTTTAAAATTATTGTGAACTTGTTGCTGATAAGCAATAAACATCAAACTGTAGTGGGTTATTATATTATCGTGAACCTGTTGCAAGTACATTCAAAGATTGTTAAGCAATCGTTACTTTAAAATCATTGTGAACTTGTTGCTGATAAACAATAAACATCAAACTGTAATTGCGTAATTATATTATCGTGAACCTGTTGCAAGTAGATTCAAAGATTGTTAAGCAATCGTTACTTTAAAATCATTGTGAACTTGTTGCTTGATAAACAATAAACATCAAACTGTAATTGCATTATTATATTATCATGAACTTTTTGCTGTCGCGGCCTTTATATTGTAATAAAATTGATGCTGATATACAATGAACAACATGCTATTACCTTTGCTACCTGATGTTGTTACTCCAGAAAATGTTCATGTTTATGGTCTTAAAAGAGTAGTCCTAAGAGTACTAATCTCGAGTACCCTTAAAAAGAGTACCCCCTATAGAGGTACCATATATACATTTAATTTATTGTTAATTTGTCAAGTTCTTTCATGAGTTATATTTTTAGTTTAATTTGTTTGCTTTTCTTGTGCTATTCCTTATTTTTGCTACCTTTTGTGCTTGAAAATCGCTCAATCTAAAAATTTACCATTCTCTCATCAAAGGGTTAAATGCTTAACTTGATAGCTTTTTTTTTGCTTCTCCAATCATTTTTTTCATAAGAAAGAATTGTAATCTTGATTTGTAAATTATTATTACAAATATTATTATTCTAAATTATTGTTAAAATTTCATGTTCATTTTTTTGTTTTTAGGCCAGTAATATCAAGTTCAAAATCTGAGAAGTAAGTATTTCTTCGTTCTTGTATACAGTATTTGTAACAATAAAAAAACTTTTTTAGTTTGCAAATTTTTTTGGATGTTTTAATTTGAAATATAAAATTTAAGTTATTGAAAATTTAAAATCGTAGCATTTTGAGGAAATCGTAGCTTTGATATCATCCTCATTGCAGCTTTTTAATGCGACGAGGACGATTAGTATAACCATTCTTATAAGATTCCGATGAAGAACTTAAATTCTTGATGAGTTATATACTGAATTCGTCAAGAACTTAAATTTTTCGTCTGGAACTTCCAAGAATGCTGGTCCTATTCACCATTATGGCATTAAAATGAAAATTTAAAGCTGTTATATGTAGCCTGGGATTAGTTCACATGCTATGTTATATGATTTAAAATTCTTAATTGACGATCTAAAATCCACAAGATTCTTAATTTTTCGCTTATTTTCTATTTAATTGCTAATCTATGTGAAGGGCTGATTTACACAATCGCATCTAGGTTGAATTTGTCCCCTTCATCAAGCCATTTCTCTAAAACTACCGGGTGTCCGAAAAAAACCTTACACGGGTTTTGCAAGTATTATACAAAAATGTGAATATGAAACTTTTCGTAAACACATCTATTAAACAGCCTGATAACATACGAGTAATTTTTGACCTCGATTATTAAAAACGCAAATGTAGCGGCGATGATATATCCATTTATGTCCAAAAGTTCAGCGAGAACTACAAGTTTTGCAATTGAGGCATTTTAGGCCTTACAATAAAAGTGTCATGAGTTTCGAATCGATCAATTTCGCTCCTTTCAAATCTACAAATCAACAAGGGAAAAAATTTCTCTAAAGGTATACAATGCAATTTTTTCTATAATTCTTGTTTTGCTATAGAACTACAATTTCGAGCAAGAATTGTTCCTGTTCATTCAATAAGGCGCAAAAGAATAAAGGAATCAAAGATACACTTTTTCTTTTTAAAATTTGCTTTGTTTGTTTTTAGGAAAATTCTAAAAAGATGTTACCATTGTTTAGCTATCCTTGTTTTCTAGTTTGTTTACTAGATTCGAAAGGAAGAAAACTGATCGACATGAAATCGATGACACTTTTTTATCCAGGAGCCTGAAACACTTCAATAACAAACACGTTGTTTTCATTGAAAAAAGGTTTAAAATATGGATGACGATATCAAAGCTGCTACATTTGCGTTTTCAATAATCGAGGTCACAAATTACTCGTATGTTATCAGGCTGTTTAGTAGATGTATTTACAAAAAATTTCACATTCCCGTTTTTGCATAATGTTTGCAAAACCCGTGTAAAGTTTTTTTGGGACACCCGGTATACTTACACATAACATAACGTCTGTCTGGGTCTGCGCGTGTAGATTCGCCTCCAGGACATAGGGTTCTTATGTATTGACATGGCCCCTGTGGTATTGTTGATTTTAAATTTGTAATTGTTATTGTCTTTATGAAGGATGTATACAAGTATCTAAAATTCTTTGTAAATAAACTAAAAAGGCCTAAATAAGGAAAAACTAAACGTATCGGGCATAACCCTTCATCAGTAGTGGCTACTGGAAATAACCGGAGTGACATCAGAAATTCAGAGAACGCAGGGATCCAAGGACTCGTGTAACAAATCTAAGGTTATTCCCGATACGTTAATATTTCATTATATTGGCATTATTAGTTTATTTACAAAGAATTTTAGATTTATTTGCTGACTATTGCCACACGTAACAATCTCAAAATTTATTCTGTTACATGATACTTGTGGCACACACTCTTTTTTTACTTGTTCGATTGATGAATTTATCTCCGGTACGTTAACTAAAAGTGCTTGCGTTTTACAGAAAAATGACGTTTCCCTTTTAAGTAATTTTAGAAATTTCAACCCAACCATAAATATTTGTCTGCCGGGTGAAGAAAAAACGTGAAACTTTTACTGATTTACAAAAGCTTAAACTTAAAGCTGCAGAAAGCTTTAAAGATTGACCAGCCTTGTTTGTAGTTTTTTTCGAATTTCAAAAGTTGTGGCATAAGGCCATCTGAGCAAGATTGAATCGTTGATTTTCGCTAAATATAATTTCCTACGCAATTTTTACTACGAAAATGACTTTTATTTAGTATAATTTTAATTTTCTTCACACTGTAATTGATCAACGAAACGTTTATTTTACCCACCTGGTTTTCATAAAAAAATAAGGTAAATTTTTTTTGTTTTGCAGGAAGTGCACTCAGTCGCAACTTGACTTTTTTGAGATGTTAGACAGAAGAATTGAAGCTGTGAGTTGTTGTTTAATTGTTTTACACTTTGTGTGAATAGTTGTGCTCGTAGGTTTTATGTTCAGTTTTTATTTTTTTTAGTTGATTTGCTCACTTCTAATTTCGTTAGTGTTGGCTGAATTTCCTATAGCTAAATGGCACCGAATGCTAATAACTTCATTTATATGCAGAGTGGGCCAACAAATAATAATCTTCTATGCTAAATAATTTACATTTTTTAGTCTCAAAGCAGAATTTCATGAAATTTCACATGCATAATAAGCAGCATGATATAATATCCATTCGTGAATATATCTCGCATATATTAGCTGCCATCTAAGAGCAATCAAACTTAGAAAATTGCAAGGGGTATTTTTCGCAACAAAATCTGAAGTAAGAAGCAAACAATCAAAACATGAAAAGCGTTATGTAAAAATGGCAAACATATCTGAAGAGAATAAGCATTTAATCAAAAACCCAAGAATTGAGAAGGAATGGTTCAGAAATAGGATGAAGAACGAGTTTCCAAGCAGAAATTAAATGTTAAAAGAAAATCGATGAGACTGGTGGCGTAGATAAAAATGTTTCTAGTAGTCTTCCTTGTAGTGCAATGTAGTGCACGCGTGTAGTGCATGTGTGTGGTGTAGTGCACGCATTGAGGAAAAGAGAAACGTAATAATTGAGAAGGAATGGTTCAGAAATAGGATGAAAAACGAGTTTCCAAGCAGAAATTAAATGTTAAAAGAAAATCGATGAGACTGGTGGCGTAGATAAAAACGTTTCTAGTAGTCTTTCTTGTAGTGCAATGTAGTGCACGCGTGTAGTGCATATGTGTGGTGATTATATAACGCATTGAAGAAAAGATAAACGTAATAATTGAGAAATTTATCTTCAACTAAAAAGATTTTAGTCAACACATGTTACCAACAATGATTGAAGGAAATACTCGGATTTCAAGGAATGCAATTCGGCGCATTGAAGATCCAGATATTAATCGTTGTTCTCGTGTGCCTTCTGCTCTTAGCAGGTTAGCTGTCATCGATTTCCAATCTTCCCGATGGTATGCCTTCCTTGTGCATTCAACATAGTTCATTCCAATCCATTCCTGTTCTAGATATTAATACTTTTTTCTATAAGAGTAATTTTGACGAGCGTAATGTTTAGAAATGTTTATCAATAAGAATCTATAGTAATGTTATAAACATTCGTAACAGTCTAATATTTCCTAGCAGAATTATGTTAAATTTTCTAATATTTCATAGCATAATTATGTTAAATTTTCTAATATTTCATAGCATAATTATGTTAAATTTTGTTTGTTTTTAGGGAGATGATTATGCTTCTGAAGAGGGGGCAAGTCGAAGGGCGAGCCGGTGTTATCCAGAAAGGAGGTGACAAGGACTATTATACTTTATACCATATAAAAAAGAATGTTTTTGTGTCAGAAATCTTTGAACTTTAGAAATGGTAAAGTTTACTTTTTTATACAAGTTTGTTGTAAATTGGCAATGCAGCTTTACAACGAAAGGCAATGAGCGGGAGACACAATCTGTGCTGACTGGTGCCTAATATGATCGTTTTATTTATTTTTACGCATTGGTCGTGCTGTTTTTTATATTGCTTAAAGGTTAATAAGTAGTTATTTATACGTGCCACGCGAATAATCCCAATTCTACCAAGTTACGATCATGTTATGTTACGATTGTTTATTCTTTGAAACTACAAATGCAATGGCCAATGAAGTTATTTTTATAAGAAAAAATTATTTCAGCAAGGGATAGAAATTATTATACACATTTTTTAAATTTATGATCAAAGTTGTATTGTTTCTTGCAGCGAGCAATTTCATTTATCTAATGATTTTTGCTCTGTAACACCGTTGCAGTACAAATCTTTATTGGCTTCATTGTGTAGTTTGATATTGGGTCTTCAGAACTTGCCGGGTCGGTGTTAGATCATTGTCGAGATAATACACACTATCTCTAGATCTATGACAAATAACAGTTTTACATTTCGTTCTTAAAAGTTATGCTCACATGTGTATTTCTAGAACGAATAATTTTCCTATATCTAGAGATGGTATGTGTCATTATCTCGACTATGATCAAGCACCGACTACTTGCTGTGTGGATGATGACACTTGGCTTGAAAATTGATTGTGGAAATCCAAAGGGGAAATGCGTAATTTATCTTTGATGCAAGAAGTGTCATTTGTTGTTAATATGAGCATTCAAGCAACATTTTAGGCACAACCGTATTGTGAAATTTTGTAACAATTGTGAAATTAACACACTGGTTTCAAGCGATTATCCCTCGAAAACAAAACGAAACCCTCTCAACTCGAAAATGAAAATATCTCCTCTCCAACATTGTTTGTTTTTGTTTTCCAACTGAGAGAGTTTTGTTTTGTTCTCTCGGGGGATAATAACTTTGAAACTAGTGTGTAATTTTAACTATCGTTGCAAAATTTGCCTCTGTTATAACATGGCAAAAGACCAATAAGAAAAGGTGACTACGAATCACATGTGTCTATGTGCAAATCTAACACAGAACAAGAGAGGCAAATTTTGTAACAATATGGAAATCGACACGCCAATTTCAAAGCGATCATCCATTGAAGACAAAGCGAATTCACTCAACCTGAAAATCAAACCATAGGGTTGACCCTCATGTTGCTTGTTTTTATTTTCCAGTTGAGAGAATTCGGTTTGTCCCATGGATGCTCACTTTGAAACTAGTGTGTCAATTTCATTATTGTTACAAAATTTGCGTTTGTTAAACTGTATAGGAATCTCAGCAGTTGATAATATTTATAACTATTATCTGAATTTTTGTCTTAAATATTTTTTAGAATATTATTTTTGCCAAGCACGTTGGACAATTTTAGTTTGTAGAACGGTGTCAATTTTTTCCCAAGATTTTAGTGGCTAAAATTATCCAACTTTGTAAAGGGTTGTCTTTTAGCTAAGAGTAATTGACAATAGGCTGTCAAAAGAAAGATATTTCATAACTTTCTGCCGGAAAAAGGAATCATCATTCTAACATTTGACTTGGATTTTTGTCAATGTTTTTTGTATTGCTAAAGAAGCTGACGTTACTAAGTTGCAATATTGTAAACATGGTGTCTAAGTTTAGCTCATTCATTAAACTTCCTATAATCGGATACAAGTAGATTTTAAGTTTTTAAGCTTTCCAGGAGCTTAACCGGCCACGGTTTTTAAGCTTAACCGACCATGTTGTGATGCTTTGTGGAAATAACAAGGGCTTCTACTTTAGCATAAGTGAGTTTGCGTTTTTCATTGGGCTACTACAAATAGAGGATTTTTTTCGTAAAGAGATTCCAGGTCAAAATTCGAGTTTCCCAGCTCAAAGTAGGCCGAGGGAAACTAGACTTTATTTTGAAACTTATAGTTTTAATTTTATGAGAAATAGTTATGAATATCTAACATCATAGTGGAATAATATCTCATCCACTTCTGAGTTCGTTTGCGTATTTTATGATTAGCTATTCATTCCACACATGGTCATAAATACTGGAAAATGATTGGCCACTCCATTCATAGTATAAGCAAATTCACTGGTAAATAAGAAATCTCCTTGTGCTGAATCTTATGGAACCTGTTGTAAACAATAAAATATAGTACTTCAAAGCAAAGACTGTTCTCGGAAGAAAATATGTTTTTTTCCAGACGATAAGAAAAGTCACACTGACAGCATGATCAAATTGTGTTTTCAGAATCTTGTTAATGATGTCAACGTATCATAATTTTGAATTAACAACTAAACATAAAATAACATTGAGTGAACTCCAAGGTGTGAAATCCATTCTTTTCAATCGCAAGTAGCATTGTTCTGTGTTAGATCTCAATTTTTTGTTTCATAAAATCTGTTCCTGCTGCAGCAATTGCAATTTGATTAGGATTTCCTGGGCCTGGAGCTGGCCCTGGTAAAAGACCATTCATAAGTCACAAATTTTCCATCAATTTTTGATAAAGATTTTTGATCATGAGCCTGTTTTTTTTTATGCAATCAAAACAACCCAAATTGCATTCAAAATCACCAAACCGTGTGAAATTGCTTTATATACAAACAATGTAATAACTTGGAACAAGTAATCATTAGTGCTTTGGTGGAGAAAGGAATAAGCTGCATATGTAGCTTATTTGACGCGCATGGCAAGAACTTTGCAATTTATTTCTAGTTGTCTCATTTTAATTGCAGGATATTGCTTTGGTTTTTGATTTATTTAAATTTTCGTATTTATTTAAATTTATTGTTAAGTAGTATTAATTGATTCTTCTTAGTCTGGGATTGGATTTTGAGGATGTAACGCTTACAAGCTATTGATGGCAATGCTATGCCCTGTTTTATGGCCTCTTATCCGAGAACTTAGAAATATTTAGTAATAACATTTCTTTTGCGTAACAAGCACCTAAAGAGTCAATTTATACCAGGAGTGCAGTTAGTGAGATACAATTACTTGTTAAAGGGTTATACTGCATTTAACTCCATCAGGTTGATCAATACATCTGATTTGGATTCATATTCAGATTGCATTTTCCAATGTGCACCTGATTCAAATTGGAGTTCAGATTCAGATTGCATCTCAAAGATTTGATTTCAGATTCAATTACATCTCTGAAATAATATGCTCAACTATAGAAAATTGATCAGTACATCTGATTTAGATCCAGATTCAGATTGCATTTTCCAAGATGCATCGGATTCTGAGTTGAGTTCAGATTGCATCTCCAAAATTATGTGTTTAACTGTCTATGATTTGATCAGTGCATCTGATTGAGATACAGATTCAGTTTCAGACTGCATTTTCCAGGGTGCATCGGATTCAGATTTAGATTTAGATTGCATTTTTCTGCATATTCATACGAACTTGTTAGGACCTCATAGTATTAAGAACCGTATACTTAGTTTGTTGTTGTGTATATAACTAAAGGTAATGTTGTATTTTCTTTATTAAAATCATGAAAATAAATTAGTTGTCCTAGGAAGTTAGTGCAACGCAAGGAATTGGAATAACTTTGTCTTTTTTTATATACCTCTTTTGTTTGATATTTCTGCTTTCAGAATATAACAAAGTGCCATCCACAAGAACTGTTTACAAAAACAAAAAAGTGATTTAAAATAGCAATTGTTTGAGATGTATAATTAATTGCTTTGAGAGCATTGTTTCAAATTCATCAGCAATGTTTTTATAATGAAGTTGAATTGTTCTGTTGGATTTCAAAACGTATTTGATTTAATAATTTACCGTGTGGCTCTCTCAGTTTGTTTCAATGCAGTTTCAATATTAATTTCAAGGAAACAACAGCAAAAACGTAGTTCCTGGGGAATGTTACGGTTACAAAATTGAAACATTATGTTTAGTTGCTTTTTGTGGAACGTTTCAGACAAATTTTTGGGGATTTTTGGACAGGGTCGAGCTTCCAAGTAGTAAAGGAGCTGTGTTTTGAAACCAAGAGATCACGGGTTTGGGACCAGCTTTCGGGGCTTCTAAATACCAAAACCCACAACCCACTCAGCTGTCCATCCTTTCCGGGCTGGTAAATGAGTGCTAGTTAACACTATGGTAAATCGTCAAAACTGACCATGGATAGGTTTAGATCCCACCTCTATCTGAAATCCAAGGAGCCCCATGGCCATGTATGAAGAATGGTTGACCTGTGGATGAAGAGTATTGACACTATTCCGCTATTGTTATTATATTTGCGTATTGATATTCATATCGGCAACAGTGATTATGTTATGTTGTTTCATTGATTTCTCGTAGTCAAGTGCTCTAGTAGAGCTGCTCACGCTATAGCTAATGTTACAAATGGCCTCAGAAAAGCCAGCCATGCAACCGGCTTTTACGATGCACAAATATTGCATATCCCTGCATTTAAGCTGCTGAAATAAGCTTTCCTGCAGGTCAAGGTCACTATTTCTTCAATATATGCTCTGTCTCTAGAATGTAAAGGTTGCATATCTTATTTTGAATGCATTCTCCGCACATAAAGATAGTAGCTAATGAAAGAAGAATCTTTAGTTCGCCTCAGGCTGCGGCTGACCTACTTACTTACTTCGGACAAGCGTTTTGAAGAAATGACAAATTACGGGACAGCAATTCTTGACATCTTGGCTGGAATTTTTGGGGGTGACACTCGTGCCCTATTTTTTTTTTCATTATTATGTTAGATCATAATCTTTCAAGGCTTACGAGAAAGCTTACCAAGACACTGAAATTGTAATAGCGCCAAGAATTGGATCAGGGAGACCAGAGATTCGCTTACGTAAGTCGAGCTATTATGACATTGTTATGCTAAATAAAACACTTGCACGCTGAGGACCTACTTCATTGTATGGAAAACGCTGCGGCAATGGTGAGCCTCCACCTAAATGCTTCGAAAACCATGCTGACGAGCCTCCACCTAACAATGAGCCTCCACCTAAAAGGGAACGTCACGGAATTAAGGTCATCTCGATCTTTTATGTTATCCCTGACACTCTAGTTAGGGGTCCGTGACTTTTTAATGTTCTTTATCGAATTTATCTTTGTATTTTTTATTAACTGTGTAAATATTTTGACCTTAATTTATTTTTGAAACATTGTAAATATTTTTAGTGGCAAATGAATACTTACTTACTTACTTGCTGATGACACTAAATATACCTAGCGAGGATATAATCGAATCTCTCTCAGGTGCCAATCTCTGAAGCGTGGGCCATCCACGGCAAATTGAAACTTAGAAGGCTTAGAATTGATGGTTGCTACACTCGTCTGCTTCGAAAAACTCTTAACATTAGTTGAAGATCATATATGTCCAATAAAGACCTTTATGGAGAAATACATCTTTTTCATCAAATAGAATAATAATGCTAAATATTTATAGCGCCACAATACTAAAGTGGCACTCGGTTGCGCTTAACAATTAAAGTCTAATTTACAATATATATTTATGGCCTCCTATCACAACTCGTGCTGCACAATTTTGAGTCTTTTGTAATTTATCCAACAGTTTTTTCCACATCCATAGAGTTGGTGAAATGAATTAGTGGACTAATAATTATGTGGCTTCTTTTGACAAGTATTGTCTAATCTGTCTTGGTCGCCTCATACGAGAGAATGCTTTCTTACTGATATTTTTTACGTGCTTCTCCATGCTTATTTTGCAATCAAAATTTACGCCCAGATTTCTGGTATTGTTAGATATTTCAGTTTCAGCAGATCCGACTTTTAGCATTAGATTTGGTACTTTTACTAGCTGCTGATTTGTACCGATAACTAATAATTCAATTTGGTCATCGTTGATTTTCAAGCGGTGAGTGAGCATCCATGCACGATTGTCTGATCTGCAGTTTTCAATATCCTTTACTACCTGCATTCTATCTTCAGCGCTAGATGGATTGAAACCAAGGTAAAGCTGTTTATCATCAGCTTAAAATCCTTCGTTCTCGCTGAAAACCAACCAGCCAGTAAGCTCCTATTTTGGTCTTGATGGGAATTGCAGTTTAGGTGATGGATTCAAGACCTTCACCACCATGCTTAAAAAAGACACTTGCTTCCAGTCACACAGCAAAATCCAGATTCTGGTAGATGGTTTTGGTAGGTGATTCTGGTAGATGGTTCCCCTGAGAAGGTTTTCCCATGGGCGCATCATGATAAAGCTGTTCAGTTGCCAAAGAATGTGACATATTTTTATCCATACTTTTGTCCCAAAGAATCTGACATACTCTTGTCCCACCGGGCTCTTGTCTCATCAGCACATTTCAAGGCTTGTGGGAAATTTTCAAATGCAAATGTCTCCACCACCGCCAGAAGATCAATAAATAATGTCTACAAAAATGATCGAAACATAATGTATCATTTTTGCCTGGGAGGTGGGTACTTTATTGTGACAATGTTAAGACCTCAATCTGAATTTCGACTGAAGGACTAAGGCAGGACTTTTAAGAATTTCAAATACATTTGTATGAATATCTGGAAATTTCTAACCTATGTGCATGAATCCAGCCAATTTTAAGGCCCGCTTTAATCAGCTATGCTGTTGTTAATTTTTCTAAAACGTCGTCGTCAGGTGTTGACCAAAATGCTAGAGATCCTGGAGCTCTTTCGGCGTTTTCGTTTGTTTTTTGCAGGGATCATCAATACGGGACCCATTCCGTAAGAAAATCTTGAAATTACAAACACATTTATCAGAATTAGGATAAATAAGAAACCCAGGTGTAGGTAAATTCAGATGAAATACCCCACCCATGCGAGCACGCAAATCCAGAATAACATCACAATGAAGTGCATTTGTATCAATTCAAGCGTCCAAAAGCTCAATCCATCCCATAAATGTTAACACAAGATTTTACTCTTTCATTCGAGACAATCAAGAAAAATAAAATTTGCTGTTCACTCCGATTGGAGGATTCAGTTATTTCCTCCTATCGCTTTGCCAAAACAGAGTAAGCATTCCGAAAATCAGGTTTCGCCTCGGGTTAGATTCATTTCAGATTGCTTTTAACTTCGGATTGAGCAGATGGAATGCAAAGCGGAATACTTTAAATTGCTTTTCCCTTCACCTCTACTTTAACTTTGATTTGGCACTGATAGATTATGCCGGCATATTTTGCCATTCTTGTCGCTACGTACACTAAGGACCTAAGTACACTGATATATTATGCTGGCATATCCTGCTCTTCTTGTCTCTGCGTTCACTAAGTACACTAAGGACCTAAGTACACTGATATCTTATGCTGGCATATCCAGCTCTTCTTGTCTCTGTGTTCATTAAGTACACTAAGGGCCTAAATACACTGATATATTATGCTGGCATATCTAGCTCTTCTTGTCTCTACGCACACTATGTACACTAAGGACCTAATTACACTGATATATTATGCTGGCATAGACAGCTTTTCTTGTCTCTGTGTTCACTAAGTACACTAAGGACCTAAGTACACTATATATTATGCTGGTATATCCAGCTTTTCTTGTCTCTGTGTTCACTAAGTATACTAAGGACCTAAGTACACTAATATATTTTGCTGGCATATCCAGCTTTTCTTGTCTCTGTGTTCACTATGTACACTAAGGACCTAAGTACACTGATATATTTTTCCAGCATATTCTGCCATTTTTGTCGCTATTTACACTATGTGCACTGAGGACCTAAGTACACTGATATATTATGCCGGCATATCCTGCCCTTCTTGTAGCTGTGTACACTAATGACCTAAGTACATATTATGCCGGCATATCCTGTCCTTCTTGTCGCTATGTACACTATGTACACTGAGGACCTAAGTACATTAATATATTATGCTGGCATATCCTGCACCTCTACAATGCTACCATAATGTCAAATTTTCTATCGTGTTAACATTAGTTATTGTTGTGTAGTGCTAGTGCTGCTGGAACATGATTCAGGACATTAGAAGATGCATACATGAAGGCTTTGCCGCTCTCTGCCGTATAAAGTTAATGAATGCATCTGATTTAGATTCATAGTTAGATTTAATTTTTCCAGGATACATTGATTCAGATTTGAGTCCCATTTAAGTTCAGACTCAGATTGCATCTCCAAATATATATGTTCAACTGTATAAAGTTGACCAATGTATCTGGTTTAGATTCAGGTTAAGATTGCATTTCCCACGATAAATCTGATTCAGATTAATTTGGGTTCCAATTCGGATCTCCAAAATTATTTGGTCAACTGTATAAAGTTGATGAGTGCATTTTATATTCACTGAAGAGGCTTCCGAAGGGGAGCAAAAACTTTTAGGTACCAAGTGTTTTATGTGTGTTTGAAATTATGGTATGATGTCGATAGTTGAAGCTACCAACAAACTTCTATTTTATTGAAATGGAAACTGGATAGAATGTCCACAAACCAAACTGAACTTGTATATCATATTTATAATCAATCGGTTGTTCTGAGTTCTGAGTATTTTTTTACAAAAGTCCCTGTTTGATGCTCCGCTGGCTGGCCGGTCCGTCTTTCATTTATATTTTTACAGGGGAAAAAGGAAGTGCAACCCATGCAAATGTTTATCATTCACAAGATGGCAGATGTGATTGACAACAATGGCGAAAGAGTTTATAGAAAAACAAGAGCCTTTTAAACGTAAAAGAGTTTTCAGCAGCAGGTAATGTTGCTTTTCATTATCTGAATGTGTGAGGTTTGTTTTAAAAATGAATGAGCTAGTCTATGTGTAATATTGCCTCATAGACCTTGTTAGTATTGATTGTTGTTTCTCTGCAAACCCATATTTAAAACCAATCAATATAAAGAAGTGTGCAGCCGACAAGGTCGACGAAACACGAAGCCGAACTTGCGTACTCTCTCAGCTAATCGCTTTACCGCGTTTTTATGTGAAGGAAGCAGATGCACAATTTCTCGGCTGTGCTTCTGTAAAAAAGATATTGAGATTAATTAATTTTTAATATTGCTAAATTCAATTGAAATATTGTTGAACACACATCTACACAAGAAAAGTTCATTCTTCTGTACTATTTTATGATACGTCCGGATTTATAAATCAAATTCAAGTCATCATTCATGGCGGGAAGCAGAAGACTGTTTTATAGTTATTTTTTTGAGCATTATTTATTAAAGGCCAATTGTAAAAAAAAATTACTTTCTTGTGTTCAGAAAAGTTGCTCAATGCTCATAAATGAAAATGATTACAAGGAATGAAGTTAGATTTAGAAACCAATTAAATTCAAAGAAGTGAAAATTCTTCAAATTTTTCCCAAGTACTAGTAAAATCATAGTCAATAGAGAAAGTAACTCTGATCTGAAAGTCTATTGTTTTGGCCTATTGTTCAGGGATTGATCATGATCTTGAGTCATAATTAAAAGCTGTCACATAATCAAAAAATTGACTTCAGCAGAAAGCCTTAAAATGCGTAGAAATCATACCAAACGCATCAAATAGGAAAATATGTAGGAAATGGTATATTTACAGAATTTGATGATTTTCCAAATGACGAGAGACAGTTCAAAGGAGTACTTTTGAGAACTTTTCTCCAAGAAACAACAGAAAAAAGTAAGCACAAAATACACACCTGTTTCAGATTGTGACTATTGTAAATTCAGATTTTCTTAATTTTGCTTTTGATTATAGTAATGAAAGTTTTTTAATTCTGAAATGCAAAAGAAAAATTATTTTTCTACATGGTAATTGTGTATGATAAGATACCAGTTCCTTTGACATCAAACAATAAGTTATTTTGACATCCTACACATAAAATATGCTTTATAGTGGTGTTCAACTAAAATGTTCTAATCTAATGTCATGGTTTCTTAAGGTTCAGCATTAATAGTCCTAAGACACAATTGGGAAGCATCTTTTGTGTAGGATGTTAGAAAAAACTGTTTTCTGGTTTATGTATGGTTTCTTTTTATCTTATTGTTACACAATTTCCACCTCGAAATATTGTTCTTGTTGTTGACATTTTGGAATTAAGAAACTTTCAGTACTGAAATCAACAACAAAATATGAGAAAGTTAGTCCTGACCCAAGTTTCCAAACAGAATGAGTGGACTTAAGCAGAGAGCCCAGCAGTGAGGCGAATTTTGTAACAATAGTGAAATTGACACACTGGTTTCCACTCACAACTGGCATTTGCATCAGGCCATGATTGCTTTCTCCACATTTTATCAGTGAAAGTTATCAAAAAAATGTTTTTAAGCTTTTTCTTTATCGCATACAGTATCAAATTGTCAATATCTTATTTTCTATATATTTTCCTTTCTTTTCCAGCAAATGATTTTGCATTTGTTATGATTTTTATGCTTTTTACATTGTTCATGGTGCTGTTAGTTGCGTACTTTTTGGTCACATGATTGACAAAAATTTTAACAAAAAGATATACATGTATGTATGTGTAATTTAACCACTAAAAATTTACAATATAGTCAAAATCTAAATCAAAGGTATAAAATATTTACAAATTTTTAAAATATCAAAAGCATTTAATGAATAAATAAATAAATGCAATTTTTAAAATATCGCAAACCCCTAACAGAGTGGCAGGGATAATTCCGCGATGATCCCCTAGATAATAGTATGTACGCAAGCATGTACGATAATAGTATGTAGATAATAGTATGTACGCAAGCATGGCCTAGTGGTTAATGCACCGGACTCAGAAACCCCAAGTTCGTGGGTTCGAGTCCCACCAAGGTCATACTTGCTGCGAAAGTGTGAGGAGAGCTGCTAACTCTCTGTAATTCCAGG
>JAYJMH010024214.1:0-44099 GCA_036873815.1 Phacellophora camtschatica
CCACTTTGAAATGCAGCGTGGGCCTAAAGTTTTCTCACAGCAACTTTTGAGTTAAGAAGCGCCGATCGTCAAAATATTTTAAAAACTTCAAAAACATAATAGTATACTGACTAAAAGTCGATACCAAGTCAATCCGTGCCTTAAGATACCTTCATTTGGCCAAACCAGAACACCTGATTTTTACTTTTTGAATGTCTGAATGTCTGCGAATGTTTTGAATGTCTTGGCGCGAATGTCTTTCTGACATTGGGGAGGCTGTAACCGCATCAATAGGGGTATGGGGGCTGTGGATTTTTTTGGGGAGACCACGCCCTCAAAACCATTGAGAAACGCCCCTTTAACATTTACATCATATATAAAACCCCCTAATAACACCCTTCTGGCGGCATTGCAGGTGTAATAACCTTCCGTGTATACCTCGTGTAGGGCCTAGTGGGGGCGCGGTGGTAAAAAAAAAAGGAGAACTGACGGGGCTGCCTGCTAAGAACACTTGGTTGTCACGGCGTAAAAAATCAAGTAATACATTGAAAATGCAATTAAAAAAGTTTCTAAGTCATTTTTTGGTTTTTCTTACCTTCAACAAACGCCGGTTTTCTGCAGCCATATTTTATTTGCCAAATGCCAAACAAAATCTTCAAATGATATCAGCAACAACAGCAACAACGACAAAAAATATAAACACAACAAACATTCAAACGCAAAATAACTTCAAAGATGAAAATAAAACTTGTCATATTTGATCTGGCTGGAACAACTGTTGACGATTTTATAAATGGTATTCCGCTCGTCACTGTGTCAATGAAGGAAGCCTTCACAAAGTTTGGATTTGAGCTAAGCCCAACACAAGTGAATGATGTGCGGGGAATGGAGAAAAAGCAAGCAATATCCTGCTTACTTGAATCAATTTTTAAAAATACAGATGAATCAATGGTTGATAGAATTTTTGATAAATTCCAGTTGGCGTTGAACAAAAACTTGAATTCAATTAATAGGGAAATCCCAGGTACAACCAATGTTTTTAATGATTTAAAAAGCAAAAACATAAAAATTGGGCTTGGAAGTGGTTTCCCTCAAAGTGTTGTTACCAAAATCACTGAACGTTTAAACTGGATTGGTATTGCAGATTTTGTTTCAAGTGCAGAGAAAGAGGGCCATGGCCGACCTCATCCTGCATTGATAATATCTGCAATGAACAAATTTGGCATAACTGACCAAAAAGAAGTTGTCAAAGTAGGTGACACTATATTAGATGTGCAGGAAGGGAAAAATGCAGGCTGTTGGACTACAGCAGTTCTCACTGGCACACAAGACAGAAACAAATTGGAAAAAGAAAAACCAGATTTCATCATTAACAGTGTTGCTGATTTGCCAAGTGTTGTTGCAAAAATTGAATTGTTATAAATTTTGTGAAACTATTTGCATTGCTAATAGTGTTATTGAATTAAACACTGTAGTATCTGAGTAGGTAGCAAGACTTTGTGTTGTCTCTACTTAGGCTAATATGTATTCTAATGGTGGACCTAAAAGAAGTTTTACGTTTTTTATTGGCTAAGATTTGTAAAGTAATGAGCCAATTCTTCGATTATCTATTTAAACATATTGACAAAAAATTAAAACTGTATTTGAAGATTTCATATGTTTGATTTATTGACAAAGTTATTGTGTTGAAAATCAATTGAAAGACCAGCTTGATTTAACCCCAAAATCCAATTTTGACATGAAAGTTGGTTATAGAATGAAAAAATAATAAGCATAATGCAATACCTAAATCATACAAAATCAAACAGCTTTAAATTCTTTTTGGACCAACCATAGTCAATAGACCAGCCAACCAGTAAATGCAGAAAATGGAAGATTAATTTGGTCTCCCAAAGTTCATAAAAAAACTGGCAACAACTGTGTCTGAAGTCATAGATTTCTCCACAAATAATTACATTGATCAAAGTGTAGTAAAAAACAAACACAACTGATTGAGAATCTATGAGACCCCAGTTTTTTGTTAGAAATTATAAATCCCAAAGAGTACATCAAATTTAATATTAAATCAGAATTTTTAAAATCCATACAATTTTATGACCTACTGTACCAATGTTTGACAAAAGCCTTTTCACCTTTTCTCTCCTGAAAATCCCTATTTAGAAGAATAAATTAACATGTACAATTATAAGTTGTATAACATAATGTACAGTGATCATCATTCTATTAAAATTAAATAAAATTATGTTGCTTAAATTTTATGTTCTGTTGATGTTTCATGGCAAAGCTCCTTTCTTTAAAATAATGTTTCCATACAAGGCACTTTCTCCTGTTGCCACAACTGCAAAGGCTGTCTTAGCCCTATCATAAAATGCAAACCTTTCTACCAGTTCAACATCAATTGTCTTTTCTTCAGACTCATTTACAATTTGCTTGTATTCATCCCATATTGGTGTTTTGATTCCCCGTTGCTTGTCATTGACTGTTGGATCCATTAACGCAACTGGCGTGTCTACATATGTATCCAATGGAAAAAGATAAAGGATTCCTTTCAGTAAAATGGGAATGGCATGTCCATCAGCTCTGACCTGTAATTTAATATAAATTGAATTTTGATATCCAAAAAGGTAACTTTATAACTGATATATAATTTTATAACTGATATAGTGATAACTTAAACTTTATAAACTGAATTTTTTATCTAAAATAATCATTTGAAACAAAGACATCTGTGTTACCACATGCATTTTAAGAAAAGTAAAGTTTGTATTTTATTTCCAAATCAATAGTTTCATTTCACTCTTCCTTCATTCCGTGTTTTTATTGTTGTCCTTCTTGTTTCCCTGTGAATGGTGCAGCAAAAACAAGAGAAACCCGCGCTTTTATTCCATATTGGGAAGTTTTCAAATTGCACTCTGGGGGGGAGGGGGGAGAGGGCAGGATTACTTCCACATTCCTAGACGTTTGTGCATGTGCGGGGTATACGGGTACCATATCTGTAGCAACTTCGTTTTATTTATGCCTAGTCTGTCTAGTCTAGACAAAAAAATTCATAGCGCAAGCAAGAAAAGAGCGCCCTCCTAGCGCCTTCTTTGAAGTCATATAGTCTAATTATAATATAATAAATAAAATATAAACAAATACCAGCTCTGGGCCAGCCTTTGAAACTGCTGCACTTGGAAAGTTGGCATCGGCAAGAACAATCTCGTCACCATGCCCCATTCTTGCAAGAACTGATAACAATTCAGGGGACAAAATTCTTGGAATGTTCTTTAGTACCACCATTTTGATTCGGCTCCAGAGAGATTTTCATATGTCAATGCGCATGCGTACTAATTCATGGACCCCACGAAGACAAGAGAGGTATTTGCAGAAAGCTACTGATGTCGAAGAAAAGTGCATTCCGGAGGTTTCTGATCTCCGAAAAGATGAATTTATAATGTACGTTTGCTTTCTTATTTTATATTTTTGTGAAAAGCAAACTCTGTGTGTGTTGATTGTCTTTATCTCATTTTTTATTTTAGTGTGTCTGTTGTTGTTTTGTTTGTGGCCTTATTTTTAGATAGAGAGTTGGGACCTTAGCATAGACAGCATAGACTAATGTAATAGAGGAAAAATTTTGTTTATGCGCGCGCAAAGCGCAAGTTCATTAAACAGGTTTTGAAATTGAGGTTAATGAGTTATATATTGGAAAAAAGTATGTGAAGCGATATATAATGAGGTTATTGCTACCTGCCCCTCTGTTACTGAGGTTTGCTCTGGTGTTGATTGATTGTTTAAAAGCTACAAACAATAAGTAAAACCAATATGGCAGAATTCGCAACAATCGAAATATTAACTTAAAAATGAAACAGAAAATAAATTTTCTATAATTTTGGAAAGATATGTGATGGATTTTGAGCAAAAAAAAGATATTTGACCATTTTCTGTCAACTGTTTTTCAGCAAAATTTAAGCCAAAAATGTCAAAATCTGTGGAGAGAGGTTACAAAATTAAAAAGTTTAGAAATAAATTAATACTGACCAATGAAAACAACAATTAAAGGCTAGAAAATCTATAGAAATCCTAAAATTAAACATAAGAATTCTACAAGTAATATGGCTTCCTGTGATAAATTTTCATGTAAGGTAATTTCCAATGATACAGGGAAGATTCATCATGTTTATAGTTTGATAGGAGATGGTTCTGAGAAGTTCCTCTTGCTTCAAAAATACCTAAAAATTGGCACCAAAAAATGAACATTTCCTGGCAGAAATGTTGTTCTGCTCACAGGAAGAAAATTAGCTTTTCCACTTCTGGGCAGAGTCAAGCAATAAAATATACATCAGATGTTTCCCAAACAACAAGGCTGAAACAGACCAGGATGCTTTGCTGGTGGAGATGGGGATTCAAATGCAGGCTCAGAGGGACGGAAAAGTTGATGTTGCAAGGTACATTGTGCATGTACAAGGCATGAATAGAGGTAGCTTGTGAGCGGCAAAATGAGTATGCAAATCATTGCATTGAATGGAATTGTTATCGCATGCCTAAAATGGCCAAGGCGTGGGAATTGCCGCACTCCCACTAAGATATATATATATACAGGCCTGGATTTTGCTTTGCTGTGAGCAATGCAATTGTGGAGAAAATAATCAACATTTTTACATTTTATTCAATTTGTGGAGAATAAGCAACACTTTTACATTTTATGATTTCTGAGTTTTAAAACTGTTAAAATTACCATTTGTGTATTGTTCTCTGTTAATCACATTTGTAAATATATTAGGTGCTACTTGAAATATTTGAGCTCTAATTAAATACCACATTTTTATTTTTTCATAACAGGAAGCTTGGAGATCTTTTATTTATTTATTATACATTCATTTCCACTCTTTTTGCTGCTCCATTCATTGCGTTCATTGCTGTCAAGCATACATTAGCATGTTATCACAGTTAGCCATGTTTGAACCATGCATTGCCACTTCAAGTTCATGCAGTGCATTTTTAAGATGGCCATTTTCTCTTACTACCATTAATAATCCCTTAAGATTGGTGATATTCTTGGTAAGCTTTGCCATAGTCAATAAAAAAAAATATCTTCCTATTGAGTATTGACTATGGCTTTGCTATACGTCTGTTTTATCAGTTCTTTGTTTGTATCTTTGAGCCTTCTGCTATTTGAGAAATTTCATGTGATCACGTTGCATATGTTTCATTTTGTTTGAATTGCTAGTTATCCTGAGATTGTCCGCTCTTGTATCTTTATGTTTGTCATCATGATCTTTGATAATTTGATTTTTAAACAATTAATTTGCAGAATGATGAAAAGAGCAGTTATCATATTGATGGGAATAAACTACATTATGAGGACAAATCGAAGCTGAAAATTCTGATTCCTGCAGTTTTCAAAACAATTATCGCAAGGGGAACTGACAGTCGTCGGCCTACCATTTTGAAAACAATTGTTATGACTTTTTGAATGAGTGGAAAATGGATCAATTCTATGCGGAAGAAAATCTTTACAATCTAAAGACAGAAGATTCTGATTCTAAGGAAAATGTGTTACAAAGCTGCAGACAAATGATGGGCATGGAGTGCTGCATTTCCTGTAGCAGCTCTGCAATTTCGTGCGATCAAGATGATGGTGCTTCTTCAAAGGTATGTTTAGACTGCGGAGCAGTACAATCGAACACAAGCATCATCGTGGACGAAATTAGCAAGGAAGGCTCAAGTTTAGTTTTTGTCAAAAAGTCTTATGAGTTAAATAAAAATTATCGTAAATTTCTGGCTCAGACTTATGCTTATGCTAATGTGCTGCACCTCGTCCCGGAAATTGTAGACCAGGTGACGCAACTAGCCGAGAAAACCTGGCAAGAACAGCGGTTAAAGCAGCTACGCGTGCGACCAAGGATTGCAGCCATTATTTATTATATTCTTCGACGAAACAGACATAATTTGCCAACGACTTTACAAATTGGAAAAACGTTACAGGTAAACGTTCGCACAATGTACAAATATTCTAAATATATCATGAATCACATAAAATTAGATCCTGTACCTTATACGAATTATTTAACCCGCATCGAAAGTCTTGTTTTATTTTGTCTTTGCTCGGAAAGACAGAAAAGAACATTGATTGAATGCGCTGTTGAATTAGAGTCTGTTGTTCAAGTGGCTGCTGCTGGCTCAAACCAAAATAGTGTTGCTGCCGCTCTTCTTAAAATTGCGACGGAAGTTCATGATGTCAAACTTGAATTAAGACAATTTTGTACCAGATTTTCGTTAAATCGGTCGAGAATTGCGGAACTTGCTCACGAAATTCGTTTACGGCTATTAGAGTATGCAGAAAAGATTCCGTGGAAACCGAAGAATCTTACATGTTATAAACATGTTGCAAAGTTTGTCCCTGAAATACTGAGATACCATCAAGAATTTGGGGACAGTGTGTTGCAAGACGTAGATAATACGAAGCGTTTTAGGGAAAAGGCAAAAGTGGTGTTGGACGGTAAACAAGACACAAGTGACAATGTGGAACCTCTTATAAAAGAACTTTTGAAAAAAGGATGCACATCAGATGAAATATTGAAAGATAGTGTCTCTACTTTATCGAAACGATATCTGGATTGTATCCGTGACGAAGATTACGAGGATGAAGAAATTTCAGAGCAGGAAATTGATTTGTTGATGAAATCAGATGACATCAACGAACATAAAACGTTGCCGTAAATTTGTGTTTGAAAAATTGTGGTTATGTATTTGTTGTGGTTATGTTTTGAAACTGTTATTTGTTGTTATTTCATTATTCTTAAGAAGAAACCATTTCTAGATAAATTAAAATCATAGATAAAATAGTTAGCCTCTGGAACTCATAGATTACCAGTAAAAATATTTAATAATGAAAAGTAGAGCATAGTATGAACAATTCTACACTACGCCGTTTTTTGTCCATTCCAGAAATGGTCTTATTCTTCTGATTGACATCACTGCAAGTGATTATGCCACTCAAACGAAAGCAATTCGACAAACTTTCTCGAAGAGCTTATGCCATTAGAAAGATTTTTGGTAGAATTTGTTGCCTCGAATCTTATTTCTGATGATTTTTCTAACGATGAGAACTTAACTTGGTCATTAAAAATTCGATACTTGTTTCACGTATTTTCGCATGTCAATCAGGCATTCGTTGCTTTATCGATCATTCCCATTGGTTAAAATCTACAAGAGATCTCCATTGGATTGTTTTTGTTTTACTCTCGTTTTACTTTTTGTTTAAAATTTTTCCACCCTGGACATTTTTATTCCAAAATAGGGTCCATCTTTTATATAAGAATTCAAATTTTTTGAACCAAAATTATATTTCTTGCTTGATGAAGAATTTTCAGACCTAAAAATCTATCATCGAATCGGAAATCCTAGACCCAAAAATATAAGATACGTTATCCAAGCTAGTAAACATTATGATATAAACATTTTGCGCTTTTATAAGTGTTTGACAACAGATTTATCGAAAGGTCTCCTCTCAGTTCGCGAAGGACCGAAAGTACCGAGAAAGAAAAACGAATGATTTCAAACAATTGAAAACATTATATTCATTCCAGTAAACGTTTAAATTTGACCCAAATACAAAAAACATCTTATTCTGTCGTATGATTTTTCAATTTAAGAAACGAACATATGATTAAATAACCAAATACATAAAATCTTCCTGAGTGCCCAAGGTCTCCCATTCAATACTGACAAACCGTTGCAGACAACATTGGCTTTTCAATCTATGCTAAAAATTGTTGCGAGCGGTAATTTTATGGACGCAAACGCAAATAAATGTCGACCAGTCCATGAACACGGGAAGCAGAGGTGCTTCAATATTGGTGAAGTATTGACAGTACTATCTTTTATTACTAGTTCTAGTGGAACTGACATAAAACATTTTTGCAACAAGAGTTTGCGAAAGGATTGTAAACCGAATAGATTCAACAAACGAAGATATTGTAGCAGTAATTTGCGGATCACAAGGCCTCATCAACAAGTACTTTATTTCTGCCACCAACGGCGGTTATAGTAGTACGCCTTAGATCTCGTTGCAAGTGGTCTATGTCGACTCTTGATCCATTTGGTGCCTCTGCTTTCGCAGGTGCCAGCCCGTCCCATGAGAATAGCAAGAATAAGAGAAAAAGAATTTTCCGAGCAGTTTCCCTTTCTCATATGCTCCTACCTGTGCTTTCTTTACTACTGGCAGGAAAATTAGTACGCAACGCATCATAATTAGCATAAATTAGCACAGCATGAATATTTGAGAATTTTATTAAAAAGAATTTTTTATTGTGAAAATTTCATGCATGTACGTTGTAATATTTTGAAATTTAACTTTAACGATCAGAATATATTTAAACAGTTGGATTATATTTGGGAAGGAAAGGAATTATTGTAAAAAAAACCATGTTAAATATCAGCATAAAAGTTCAAAAGAAAACATTGTCCGCAAAGGCGCTCCATTGACGAGCTTGATCAACAGTTATACTTCCGTTGTCTAAACTATAAAAATTAATTTTTCTATTTACTTCACGGCTTACACGCGGCAAGAAGCGCAGCTATCAGACCAACGTACTCATAGAAACTAAAAGCCTAACAAATACTACAGGGTTGAATGAAAAAATATCGGCACGAGGCATGCTACGAACATGGAAGTCTAGGTTGTCATCAATGTAAGTCGATTTTTTAAACCATTCAGCGAAGAAAGCCTGAAATTATTTTTCAATGGAAAACATGCAGCATTTTCGCAAAATATGCATACAAAATTAAAGAAACAGTAATTTTCAGCTAAAAATTGTCTTCGCAAAAACCAGCATTTGCCAAGGTAGTTCAGTAACTACTTTCGGCTAACAACAGACTTTAGTAATCTTTTCTTTGTAAAAACCAGCATGCGCTAAAGGTAGTTTATAAGATACGATTGTTGAATTGCATTTGCCATTAAAATGATTAATTTTACTGTCAGGATCAAAGTTAGACTTTGAGGATGAAAATACAGTAAATTAAATTCTCTCTCAAGATACAAGAAACGCTGATAGCTTGTTTGGCCCACCATAAATGATGTAAAAAATTGTCCATCCAAACACCGATACATTTTTGTCTTAGGCATTTTTGGGCATGAAACTTTGCACAGACTATTGCTGCTGCAGACCAAAGAACGTGTCAACATTCAATGGGCAACTCTTGGGCTTGAATTTTTTTGACAGATTTCGAAAAAATAGAAATCTTAAAATGCAAAAAAATTGTTTTCACTTTACAGTGTCGCCTAACCACGGTCAAATGCAATAGAAAACATGCGGCTTTTCGTAAAATATTCATGTAAATATTTAAATACGATAACATCGAATATGTTGCTTCTTTGAATAAGCCGATTTGCCATCATTTCAAATTTTAAACAAGTAGCCAGACTTGTAGGCAGTATACGAGAGAGAGATTGAGTATAAAAACGTAAGAAGACGACACTTTATTCCAAAAACTAAGAAAGTAAGAAATATATAATGTATTATTCAAAGGATTTGAATCCAGATTCTCATTAAAAATCCTCCTTTTGTACATACGTTTTATCTTAAATGAGCATATGAGATGTGCTCCTTTATCAAATTTTATAGCATAAAAAAGAACCTATTTTAAGGAATGGAAAGCAATGCTTGAACTATAGTTGCAAAATGTTAACATTTTGAATCCATTTTCCGCTAGCAGCCTGTGAACAGGTTCTTGAAAAATAGGAAAAAATACAAATAAAAAAGAAGAGCCGTTTAATTCTTTCATTTTTATTTTTTTTAAAAGGCCTGTTTGCAGGTTAATCAGAATGAATATTTATGCAATGGATCAAATCCATATCTTTTCAACTGCATAACAGAGTGCTATTTACCCCACGGCTATCCTTACCCCCTCCCCCCAACTTGGGCAATGAAATCTTGATACCTGCAATTCTATATTTAAAAATGGATCTAATTTTTCCTTTACGCAGATTTTTGTAAATATATTCGCATGAAATTTAATTATTTGTAACGAAATTTGAGGAGATGTAAACACGCAAATATTATTACGAATGCAATGCCTTTCATGCCTGCTGGTTGCAGCACAGAAAGGACCAAGAAAATAATAGGTTAGAACCAAAAGAGTATGCACGTGGAGATTGACTTATCTTTAATTTGCATATTAGGTTCGATCATGCAGAACAAAACTCAGTTACACCTAAGATTTATGAAATAGAGCGAAATTATTTTATTTCTTTGCCACATCACGACTACGTAGGGGGTGGAAAAGGGGGCAAATTTAAAGGAGGTGGTGGTGGCAGACCTATTATTTGCTGTAGAACTAAACCCTGTGGCGGACGAGGTGGTTGTGCTAAAAAGTTCATGTTCGAAGACGAAAACATGCCGGAGGTTGATATTTGTTGTCCATATGGTTGGGTTCCATCTGCGCTTATGGATTGACTGTCCTGTCCTTGGTAAAACAACTGTGGGATGCCATATGTGCTTGATGCAGATACAACAGCCTGCGAGCTTGGAAGATACTGGTTTTGTTGCTGCGGTTGGTAGCCACTTTGAGACTGTTGTTGGTATCCAGATTGAGGCTGCTGCATAACCTGTTGGTGGAGAGAGTAAAGCCCTTGCTGTGCTTGGTTTTGTGTTTGATTTTGAATCCTCTGTGTTTGGTTTTGACTTTGCAACCTCCCTTGTAAAACTGGTGCTTTAACTTGGAGTCCGTATTGCGACTCTATTTGGCTATTTGGCTCAAATCCCATTGGTGGGGCAGGGTATTGCTTGCTTTCAATGTCAGGAGGCAATGGGGGTGGAGAACTTAGAAGCGATGATACTTCTAATGACGGGGGTGGCGGAGGAGGTGGGAGTAATGCTTCATTTAGTGCAGTACCTTTTTTATGAGGTGTCGTCTTGGAATGACCGTTTTTCTTTGGTGTAATACTAGAACGAGGTCTATCACTGCCCGGCACCATTTTGGGGGTAGACGTGTGCTTTTTGGACATTGAATCACTGTCTAATAGTGATTCAAAGGGGTTGTCGATGCTTTTCTTAAATGGAGACGGGGTATCATCCAGTTTTGCCTTGGAATAATGCTTTTCAGAGCCTCCTGGTCTTTTCTCTGCTTTTGCAGCTTTTTCTTTACCATGCTTACTGGAAACGTTTGAATGATGTTGTTGTCCATGAGCTGCCTTTTCGGATAAAAGCTGTTTATGTTTGAGAGAAGCCAAATGCTTTTCATGCTTTTCACCATGTTTTTTCCCTTTATGTTTATCTCCAGGAGGTAGTCCATCTTTGACATGTGAAGATTTGCGTTTTCTGTGACTACTGCTGGCATTACTAATACCTTCGACTTGCCCACTAACTTTGCTGGAATCTACTTCAATCTTTTGTTTTTTAATTGGGGTTGTTTCTAATTTCTGTTTCTTTGCTGGGGTCTCTGACGATGAACGATCAGTCTCTGATGACGCAGACAATCGATCAGGTAAACTATGTTTGTGATGAAGTGGAGGAAGTGACAGAATCAGTTTGGCAGCTGAAGACAACTCCTCACTTTGTTGTATTTTCGGTTTATTAACATCAGCAGACTTTGGTAACGATGGTGCACTCACAGATTTGGGTTCAGATGCTTTTACCTTCATATCGTTCTTACTGCCATCAGGCTTCTTTTGAGCTTCGGGCTTCTTTTGAGCTTCGGGCTTCTTTTGAGCTTCAGGCTTCTTTTGAGTTTCGAGCTTCTTCTGAAGGAGCATTTTCTCAACATGTTCGCTGGAATTTTTACTTTGTTCACTAGTTTGTTTATGTTCGCTTGAATGTTTCAAAAGATTACTGTGACTATGTTTATGATGTTTGTGATGTTCAGTATTCTTCTTTTCGTGTTCACTGGGTCTAGATTGTTTCGAATGTTTGGGCGCAACGGAAGAAACAGAAGCGTGTTCTTTCTTCATGTCTGAATGCTGCTCGAGCTTCTTATGATGTGTATTCTTTTGCCTTTCATGCAAGGAAGTTGCTGAAGAACTGAAACCTTTCCCGTCGACTTTATCGCTATTTTTACTTGAAGGCACATCCAAAGACTTATCAGCTTTGCTAGACTCACCTTCATCTTTTTTCAGCTGCAATGCACCACCCTGAAATATCAATTAAACGCTATGACTGTAAAACATCTCAAACATTTGACAAATCGCAAATTATTAGTTTCATTTTAGAGCAATGGCACTATGGTAATCGGATTTCTTGCAAATTGCTGTACCTTCTCTAAGAAAAATCTCGAAGAAATCTCAAAGAAAAATATTATATTTCAAAAGTGAAGTGAAATTGTTTTAAAAGCTACTCCATGAGCATAAAATAAACATTTTCAAGATAAACTGATGCTTTAGCGTAATAAAGCTCTGATTTTATGCAGAGGCAAGTTATCATACAGTTGATAATACTGACAAGGTTTTCACAAGGACATGATTTAAAGATTTAGACTTTATATCTTAACCGATTTTAGACAAACTTACTGTTGGACTTTTGCAAATCTTTTTAATAAAACGACGACACATTATTTTGATATTTTGAACAATTTTGAATAATTTTGAAACTTGAGTAGAAAACACAAAAAAGTAAAAAACACAATTTATAAATGCAGCTAACCTTGTAAATGACAGGTCCTGTAGATATTTTCTTTTTTAACCTGGTTGGAGAACTGTCTAATATCTTGATAAAATATGAACTCATTTCTGAAAATGAAAAGTGAAATGGTTAGTTATGCAACACATTATTTATGTTACGCTAATCAGAAATCTCAAAAGTTCAGTAAATGGTATATATATATATATAACATAGTAAGTAATAATCAAAATCCAATAATAATGTCCAAGCAGAGGTGAATTTACCTTCAATTTTCTTGATAGTGGTGTCACTATCCATGTACTCCCACCAATGCTTTTTATCATGCGACTCAGGAATCTAAAAAAAATTCCAAGGTACACAAATGATAAAAATTACTTAAATGATAAAAAAAAAACTTTTCTCATCATTTCTTATTAAAGAATCATAAGAGTTTGGAATTAGAACAAAAATCTTCACACGTTAGAATTAATAAAAAAAATCCTCAGACTTTGGAATTAAGAAAAGGGCAAGCCTAGTTTAAAGACAACAAAACACAAATATCTAGCTACACACACAAATATTTTGCAGATATTCAAATGGTGATGAATGCTACAAACAAAACACGAATATTAAATGGTGATGAAGGCAATCCAATCTTTTAATTTGACGAGTTTTCTTTCTTTCAATGTCTAAATTTTGATTTTGATATATTGAAAGCATGCACTGGGCAGATTTTTTCCTTCAAGACCTTTTTCTTCAAGTCACAACTGAACAACAATTGAAAAATATTCTTCTAAAGAATGTTTACATAAGGGAGCGCAAGAGCACTGGCTCCCATCCCCAATCAAGTTATCATACAGTTGATAATACTGACATAGAGTCAATACTCAAAGGATTAGAATTTTGTATTTTTAATGGTTGTTGTACTTTTGTAAGGAAGAAAACATCTTTCTCCATGTTTCCTAGGATATAATTCTGTAATTGTCAATTTTGTTGCTTATTAAAATCTGTATATATATATATTCATAAACCTAGAAGTTTGAAAAAACCTAGAAGTTTGAAAGCAAGCCTATAAGTCTGAAAAAAAGTATATATATAATTTAAAAAATCTTTACCTCATAACTAGTCCATTTACAAGCAACAAAGATACACACACAAGCGACAACTGTTGGTCTTTGTTCAATACAAAATGTTGTTAAATGCAAACTGCAAAATAAAAAAAAAAAAAGAATTAAAGTCAAGAATAACAAGACATTTGATAAAATTATCAACTTCAAAACATGTAATGTCCTTGTGTGTGTAGTTCACTAAAAAATCTCCCAACCTCTTGTTACCCCCAACACGTATGCAAAAGGAATAAATCATTGAAAATGGAACTAAAATTCCATTTAAATTTAAGTACATATGAATATACATTCCATGTACATATGAATATGATATCATACACCTTGCCTTGCCTATCGTTGTCATCAAATTTTGTCACACAACAGCAAACACAAATACTTACATCATGGCAGATATTGATGATGCAAATTTAAAACCAGAATAGACTCTCACCTATTTGTAGCTAGAAAATAAGATGTCTGAGCCAATTCTTTGGCAGCTAAAACAAAATAAAGCAAACCGTGACACTACGGTTTCACAGTAATAATGATTTACTGCCCCCAATGAATACTTTTAATTCCAAGTAATGAGTAAGCTCGTGTTAAATCAGTTGTATGATCAGCTATGATACATTTATTGCATGTAAAATCACACTTGTGGAATCAGTGTTCTTTGAAACTTCAAAAATAGAGATGACCTGTAATCAAAAACCTGAAACTGAAGTTAAGGTTTTCTTAATGGACCTCAAATTTAACTGCCAACGTGTGGAAATACAACTTCAACTGTTATAAATTCATTTAAATGAGAACATTTCATTTATTAGCCACTTTTTGGAAAGTTGATGTGATAATAGGTGCCCATTTCTTCAGGTGATTGGATTTTTAATTCAAAATTCATAATCAATCAATCAATCAATCAGAAACGATTAACATTCTGCATTTAGTACTAAATTTATTAAACAATGTTTAAACATAAACACAGCTTACCTTTGACCATTTGTGCACATTTGACAACATAGGTATGTGGATGCTCAACAGATAAGTCAAAGCCTACAAAAATGAACCGTTTTGCTTCTTTACAAAAATACAATACTTTGATTGCAAAAATTTTAATTTAACAAGAAATAAAAATACACTACTACACTAAATTTTAACAGGCTCCATGCATGCAATATATATATAGTGATGATATATTGATGTAGAGAGGTACTTTTCCACAATATTGTCACACCTACTTTGATATTTGAAAATCTGGATCCAATGTATTATATCAAATGTCAAAGTACAGTGTTGTTGAGTCAAAAATTAATCAAGAAATTTGTTTTTACAATGGCAGTGAGTTTCTGCATCTTCATAATCATCAACAAACACATCCTTGACTATATACAAATTGGAATGAGGAGTGGTCAGGGGTATGTCACAATTGGAAAGTTTATGTCATACACTTTGTCATTTATCACAAATTTCTCAGATATCTTTTATCTATGCACAATTGAAAGCTCCCCTTGTCACTCATGACAAGTCATTACCTCTCAGCTTGTCATATTCTGAGTAGGATAAAGCCCTATACCAAGGAAGCAGGAGACTGAGTGATTGCTTTCAAATTGAATAAATAAATTGACTGTCTTGCCTTAAATTATTACCAATTCTGGCTACAAAGATTTTTAACAGACAGACAAGTGCTGGATTGCTCCGATAGTTATTGTTCAGAGGCTAAAAATAATAAGAAAGTAAACAGAGAGAAGCAGTTTTCCTCTTTTGATGTGTGCAGTCACACAAGCACCTCATCAGTGATTCCATTTAGATCTCATCAGTGATTCCAGATTAAATGGTGATCTGCAGTAATAATTGAGTTGTGACAGTATCACTGCAATCACATGCAAAGAAACGTTCCTTTTAATAGAGTGCTAACAATGACTTGATTTTGGTTCCCTTTACAACGAGAAACTTCAATCACTTGGTTGTCAAAAGATAAATAAAAATGTATATATATAATTGATTGTAAGTTACACAAATTATTAAACTTCACACCTAAAGCTTGCAAAAGAATACTCTCATTATCAACAAGATCTTGTGCCATCTGCATGTACTCCTGAAAATATAAAGTAAATCAATTAAATGGAATGTATATTTTATTGCCTGAATGCAAGCTTCAACACAGGGGCATGGTGGCCCACAGTAACACTTCCCAGTGAGCCACTCTAATTTTAGCTTTCTGAATTGAGGTGGACACATTTTAACTGCAGATATTGTAAATAATTGTTAATAACTATGGAAAAATGTTTCTTTTGTTGATAAAACCGTACTTGATAAAAAAGCGGAGAGCTGAAAAGGGAAATTGAAAAGTGGCCTGCACAAGAAAGTCCCTCATCAGCACCTAAGCTTCAGAAAATTTAGCTTTTAAATTTGTTTTGGGATTGCACTCTTCTAAACTAGGAAACGCTCCTCTGGCATACCAGAGATCCAGCTTCAAAAGCACAAAATTTAATACATATATTTAATGTGTTGCAAATCTAGTGATATGTGAAAGGGCCCCACACTAAAGGGCCCAAGTTCATGGGGGGGGGGGGGCAAAAACAGCATTTTAATCATGAATAAGCCTTTCCTGGCAATACTGGCCAAAACCAGCTACAAAAGATTCTTTCTAAACGGGCCAAACTGGCCAGCTAATTAAGTCTTTGATATCCTCTATGTTTTAAAGATCATGCATGTCTGCTCTTAGTAATTATTTTTGTCTTGAAACAAAATCCCAATGTTCAACCAATTACAAGCATTTTTTCAAGTCATAGCAAATCCATTAAATTACACGGATGGATATGAATATCTTTTAGAAATGTTACGGGAAAAATTAAAACAAAAAAATTTAAAGAAAGATAAATTAGTTTGCTCTTAAATTTTTCTTCTTTTTTAAACCTTACTTTTTTTAAATTTCATATGTTTTCTCTGATGTTTTACTCTTTACTCATTTTCTGGATCTCATTTAATGTGCTAAAAAATTTAAAAATTAAAATAAAATTTATTTATATACAGTAGGTAGCTCAGAAAGTGATCCTTTGAATTCAAATGTTTTTTAGCAGAATAAAATTTCATTTCATATGTATAGCTGCTTTCAGTAAAAGAATTTTTTTAGCATCCTATTGTCAAATTGTAAATGAAAATGTCCAAAAACTTCAAATAAATAATCTCCAAATTTCAGTAAGGCCTATATGAACTTTCCTTCATTGAAACTTATTATGTGTCATATGCATCATAGCAATAGAGTTTGAAAACCTTTGAAAATGTTGATGAATTTTCCTTTTGTTTCTTCTGCTGATGATATTTATCTTTTACACAAAAATGTTTCTTGGTTTCTTTGGAAAGATTTAAAAATTTAGTGAAAGTTTAATTTTCTTCAATTTTATATTTCAGCTTCAATTTAATATATATATATATACAGTAATGACAATGCTAATAAACATGTGATAAAAACAAAAACATATTTATTTATTTTATACAGCCTGAGTGGATTCTGGAAAAAACGAGCACATGGTAAAATAAGGCAAAACAAGCACATGGCATTCTGGTAAGTTTTGCATACAAATTGAGGTTGATGCTGTTTGCCATTTAGGATGAATGGTCCTTATCCTGGTATGCCTCTGTGGTTCAACCTCAAAGTACCACATGCCCAGTTTGATTAGTTTTTAGCTCATCATTCAATGTTGGACTGCTAAAACCCTTTCCAAAAACAGGCTCCATCAGCTTTGTGACAAAATTGCAGTAACACCCTTCTGTTTGCCTTCATACAAACAATTGTCTTGCTTTCAACCAGTGCTCAGGATTATCTGCCAAAAGATTTTTGTCATTGTTTTCAAGATCTACAATACTTGCAGCATATGACTTAAAATGAAATGAAATTGCTCCATATCAATACTTACATCACTTTGGAGATCTATCTGTGCTTCTGTATCTTTGTGTAAACAGCGATAGGCAACTTTCAGTATATGCTCTAGTTTTCTTGGTTGCTCTTCCACTTTTGCACCAAGGAATATGAAGCAAGGAGCCATTGTCTAAAGAATGTAATAAATAATTTAAGCATTGGTTTTCACAAAAATGTATTGCATGGCCAGTAAAATGCACCATGTTAAGCAGGCAGAAATAAGTCAAAGATTCAAATGAATAGAAAATGTGACAGACAAGTGATACAAAAAAAACTGAAGCCCAAAAAACTCTTACTTGGTAAATGTTCAAACCACTTTTAATGTTGTTTAATGTAGCTATATGGTCACTTACCGTACTGTAACTATATATAGTTGTCAATTCGTATAACTTTATGGCAATGCAGATCTTTTTGTTTTGCATGTTTTGTTTACATTCAAAAAACAAAAAAGCTTGACAGCACATAAAATCCCAGGGAAAATGCCTTGAGCATAAAAAAATGTGTTTACTCTTTGTAAATTAAAAAACATTTTTGTTTTGGAAACTGCATTGTCGAATAAAAATTGTGTGTTCATTTTATCATAACTTCTTTATTTTTGTTTAGTGATAACAAAACAGTGCACCTCCAGATTGGGAGGGCTTTATTGTGCTCAGAACAATAGAGAACAAGGGTTTAATTAGTCCATTGCTTTAAATCACCATTGTTTCTTAAATTATTGGGGGGCTCCTGTAGCAAATAGAGTAAAAAAAATGAATCAAAAATACATATGAAATTGCTACTCATAGACAAGAAAAAAAGGTAATTTGAAAGATGTGAAACAAACAAAAGTTTGATTGACATGTTCTACTCTAATTTAGTTTCAGATAATGGTTGTATTACAGGGGCTGGGGTTGAGGAAAAAATGACTAGGTAATTTCGATAAGAATGTTCAAAAAGCAAATAAGCTATATTTTCATAAATGTGACCAAATATTTTATCTCGGGCCCTAGCCCAACCACAAAATTAACTTTTGAACATAAAGACACTTCCAAGCAAAAAGAACAGGGAAATTTTTTGGGATCAAATCACAATATGGTTTTCCTCAAAAATCATGTTAATCCTTCAAGTCTAATGCAGCAAACAATTACTTACAGTAAGAAACAGCAAAACGCCGCTGAGACTTAAAATGTTTTTAAAACCAAAAGGCTTTAGCAATGGACTTCTTTGCTATAATAACATCTTATTTTGAAGGAAAATGCTTTCAATAAGCATAGAGGATGTTTGTCCTGCTGACCAAAGAGCATTTTCTCCAAAACTAGACGCAGCCTCGTTATGATTTTCCCAGAAGATATTCTACAACATCTGAGCAAATTAAATATGCCGGTGGGATATGATGGAAAAATTGGGATGATACTCCAATTTTCACTCGCAGTACTGGTAGGCGAACTTGATTTTTTAGGCCATTTGCATGTGCCAAAGTATTTATTTTCCCGTATCCAAAATTTCTGTTGAGAACAATAATGTTTGAGATTTTCAGAATTCCAGTTACCCCCATACTTGCTTAGTCTAGTTCCGAGGCTTATATCACATTAAGAAATTTTGTGGTGAACATCTTTCGACATTTACTAAAATTTTGCTGAAAATTGTTGACAGAAAATGGTCAAATTTCTATGTATTTTTCTCAAAATCCGTACGCAGCCTCATCGCGAAACTTTTTAAATTGATAGAAAATTTATTTTTCTGTTCGAATTTCGTATCAGTTATGTCGGGAAAAATTTAATGCGTTGGTAGGAAGAACATATTCATTTGTTTATATTGTGCCCGTTGCAACTTCTGCCATATTGGTTTTATTTATTGTTTGTAACCTTCAAACAATAAACAACGGAGCAAACCTTGCTGACACTGGTAGTTATCATAGGGAACAATTCCATTATTTATCGCTTCATGGTATTTTTCAAAGATGCTACACATGAACCTCAGTTTCAAAATGAACTTGCGCACGCATAAAAAAGATTTTTCCTGTATGCTCTTCACATAAATGATCAGCAATTTTTGTTTTATGTTGAATTGAGAATTAATGCGTTGTTCTATTCTTGGACAAATGTTTTGTTACTAGTGATCATAAATCGGGGCATTAAGATCAATTATTTCTTTCCTGATTTTGTTTAAAGTAACCAAATTGCTTCGTTCTATGACATTGTTTTGCAAGTTATTTGTTTTGCATGTTTTGCAAGTCTCACCACAAGTAAAGTAACAAGTCTCACCACAATCCTCACCAACAGATTATAGCAAATATAGGATCTATACTCCCAGAGTTCAGTGAGAAACAAGAACAGTGAGAAAATGTTCCTTGTTGTGTCTTGTTCCATTTCATTTCGTAACAAAGTTTGGAACATTTCTTGCATGTTAACTTACGAAACAACTGTACTGTGATAGATTTTAGTAAAATACTTTTACTAATGAATTGCCACTCTGTTTGAAGAATTATAAAATTAGATTGATAAGATAATTTTATTTATAAGAAAATAACAAGATTAAATTTTAAAAACTCACATTTCTGTGGAATTGTTTGAATGAATAGAGCATGTAAAATCTATGCATGTAAACAATGGATGTATTGATGCATAGCTGATTCCTAGAATGAATGAAATTTAATTATGCTAAGTTTAAAAATTATTTAAAGCTACATCTGTTCATGACTGAACAACAGATACTGTTCATGTTTTGTCATGTGTCTAGAGAGAAAAAGAAGTGAGTGGTTGAGCAAGATGCTAATAACCTTATCATATAAAACATCCTGAAATGGAAAATGCCTAACAATTATCCACCACATATTATCCTACATAATGTCAAAATGTTTGATTGCAACAAGGAAAAATGACACCAAAATTATCTTAAAAGAAATTATAATCTACGTTCAATAATCTAAGTTATTGCACAAAAGTTATCACCATTGCACAAAAAACCAAATAAATGTGAATTGAATCATTCAGAGTCCAATATTGTCAATCACCATTGCACAAAAAACCAAATAAATGTGAATTGAGTTTGTGAAGCTATCTGAATCCATGTTTCACCAAGTTTTTCACCCAAATGCAAGCAATAATCTTGCAAATTTATACTCTATACTGTTGAGTTTTACAGAAAAATCTCATAGAGAAGGGTTTAACACCTACTGTTCATACAGTGATCAGCTTATGTACCCAATGGAGGTTTCTAAACTGTAAAATAAGGCTTGTGCAGAGAGTGCTTTCACCACACAATTTTTTGCCTTCATTTTATCTGCACATTTTTTTAAATCAGAGGCATTTTCTGTACAGATTTTGTCAAAAAATTCAAAGGGTTCCTTGCACAGTTTCTGTTGGAATCATTCAAAGTTGGCGTTTTGAAAATATATATATTTTCTCATGCAGAAAATGGGTTAAATTTCTGCACAAAAACTGGCTGTGAAAAAGGCTTTAACTTGCATTCTCTGCGCAAAATAAACAGTTCACAATCTGGCAAGGGTTCACATGATATACCTTACATATACAGTACAGTAGGGTTCCCTCTTTACAATCATGTTACACAGTAGCCAGGCTGGAAACTTTGAAAATTGCCCATAAACCTTAAATAGTGGCAAAATAATACTTACTTACTAACTTATGGAAGATGCACATTGGACCGACCATTGTTTTTAAAACAGTAGATCTATTGTAATTTTATTGTTTAGCCTCTTGAAACAGAATGCAGAACATATCTTCCATTAGCAGTACAAAGTTTCCAGTCTGGCATTGTAGTTTGCATAAAAACTAGTCAGCCTGGAGAAATTACAATCAAGAAAATTCCAATATTCTATACTTTGTTTCATGTTTTAGGCCTACCATCTGTCTCTTTTTTGCTCGAAATGAATACGAACGAGCATGGTGAAAACAACAATATAGCTTTAGTTTAAGGAAAGAAACTAGTAAAATTATATAATGTAATCTTTAATGAAGCAAAATTGCGGAAATAACGGCAAATATGGATAATATCTATTCATAGAAAATAGGCATGGCGCCGGACGAAGACATCACATCGTGTCGTCAGTTGTGTCGAGTGTGCAATGGTGTAGGATATATTTCGTGCAGTACAAGTTAAGTACGTACACTGCAAGCCTCTGCCCAATATCTTGAATAAAATTTGCACACTGCTGTCTATATCCAAGCTCTTTTGCACTATCTATCCCATCCCGAACTGACGGACAATTACGAATTTGGTCCCTTGCAAAATACCATCGATCGGCCATTTTCGACGAGATTGCAACAAAGTGAACGCACAAAATGCATCCTGGGAGGAAATTCAAAAATTCTTTCGCATTCCGTTACGTCAATGGCAGCCAACAAATTGATTGGTTTAAATCGAATAAAATTAACTATTCAAATTTATGCCATCCACGAAAACAAGAAAATGGCGAAAAGAAAATACGAACTACCTACCGCAGCTTCTTCAATCCATTCATATTGAACTTTTTTTCAACAAATTTAATCAAAAACAAAAGGCAATCAAATTCTTACCCCCTCCTTTCTTGCCCAGTTCAGTGAAATTCTTAATAACACTGTCGTACTTGCACAAGATCCATCATGATTTTCCGTCAGCAGGCCTTCTCGTGCTTTGCTTTGGCTCGCCCACCCGTTTCATCATCAGCTTCATAACCGTAACTTTCACCAGCTGCTGTCGTGAGATTGAGTTCGTCGCCGATTTCCTCAACTTTCATTAAAAACACAGACATCATGGTCACAAGCAGTCTAACTTAAAAGCCAGATAAAATTCCTGAAATTAATGGGTTGCTTTACTGATTTAATTTCCAGAACTTTTCATAATATTGAAATTTTCGAGACATCCGCACGACGCCATGCAATTCCGTTCATCTGACTGGTCGTTCCTCTCCATCTTCCTAAACATCTATTCGCTACCCATAATGCATCGGTTTTACAACATTTCCTTCAATTTTCTGGCAAGTCTGATAAATCCTACTGCAACGCTCCAACAAGGAACAAGGGATTTGTCAAAATGTATGTGTTATACCATATCACTGGTTGCCAGTACTAGTTCCAAAAGGAAATAATATTTTTGAAAAATCAAAAAATACTTACCTGGTCTTTACTTATTCTCAGTAAAAATTTATTTATTATTATTATTATTATTTCTTTATTTCATGTACACGTTTATTTTTGATAAGAAAGTCGTGTTTATACTGGATATTTGAAACCTAAGAAAGTTGAAAAATTTGTATACTCAAAATTCCATGGAGAAATTACCATGCAAGCGCCTTGGTTTTGTGACTATTATGTGCAGAAAATGAAATCGCTACAGCGCGAAGTAAAGGGTGTGTATAGAAAGTGTCTCATTTCAGGGAGTCATTGTAAACGCATGCTCAGTAATGCGAAACTTTTCAGTTTTTTTCTAAGAAAGTCTTAAGAAAGTTTCAGTACTGAAATCAGGAAACAGCTATGAAAGTTTCAATACTAGGGTGAAAATAAACTTAGTTATAAAAAAATTAACGTGTAGGCTTTACAATATAAAATAGCTAAATTTGCAGCTAATTAAGGCCTACTACAAAAATATTTACAATATACATGAAAATAAGTAAATTAGATAAAATAAAGTAGACAATAAAGAATTTCATTCTGATACGTAACTATAAATATTCTAAATTGCTGATGCATATTTTGCAGATTCTACAGCCGCAATCTCCTTTCCATACTTTGATTTTTTCCTTCTAGCTTCATGTAATTACTTGGAAACCAGTCAATCATTTTAGGTGAACTATTCTCTAAGTCATCAATTACGGATTGGTTTTCTCCGTTACTGGCATATATAGTGGTGTCATCTGCATAGTTGTAGACCTCAATGCCAGTTATCAGCATGAAAAGATCGTTGAATATAGATATTAAATAAAAGAAATGAAAATTTACTTAGTCTCAATTATCTCAGCAATACAAAAAGAAATCAGGGAAATGCTTAATTTTTATCCCTTCCATTTCCCCCGATTTCTTTTAATTGCTGAGATAATTCATAGAAGAAATAATAAGGACTGTGTAAGTATTTTTTGTCTTTAAGAATAGATTTTTTAAGTTTGGTACAAACTACTACCTGACTATTTGCAACCTGTGTTTATACAGTTATACAGGGCTGGTGGCTGAAAATGCCTGAGCTTGCTTGATGCATTAGCATGCTTCAAGCATATTGCGATTTCAGTCTGACCACAGCCATTGTCTGGCTACACCAGCAATTATAAATCAATTTGAAGTCCACTTACCTCAAATGGCCGTCTTCATTTTGATCTTTAAGTTCTCCTTCGAAAGACTTTAATAAGGAAAGTAATTATCAAAATAATAAACTTTCAACAGTTTTTCTTCGATAAACATAAAAAGTTATTTGTGGAGAAAAAGTCTTTGTGGAGAAAAATCGGATTTTCTTCGTATATTATTCTTACCCCTCTAATTTTTTGCTGCAAATTGAAACCAGTGTTGTTTGAAAGTTGACACAATTCTCTCCATGAATAAATTGAAATTACATTTTACTTTTTCTTTCAACAAAGCACCGATAAAATTTCGAGCATTTTGTTATTGTTATTTTGTCATATAAATTTTGTTCATAGTGGCTGCTGACACTTTTGGACGACATTTTTCATGAACCTATGCAATACTTTTGCTCATTAAGTGTATGACAATACATTATCTTTCTCTTCCAAATGAACGAGTAAAAAACGAGTAAAAATACAATGTGAGATTGGAAAATGCACTCCTCCAAAAGGCGATTTAGCAAAATAAATAGTTTTACTCGTATGTAAGTCTTATTTTCTATTTTTGCAATGTCAATGGTTCTTTTCCAAACAGAACACATATCCCTAAATGTAATCTGTTGAGAATCAGACCAACACCTGCAGATGCAGTTGATCCAGATATATTACTGATGCAGATATATTAAATACCAACTGCATCAGACCAACCGATGTAGATATATCAAAATTATACCAATGCATTGCATGTTTACTTGTGATTTAATTGCCGTAAAAGGTAGTGCAAGCTTGATGAAAATGTATCCAATGACACAACACAACACATAACTCACAGTCAAGAAAAATTTATGTCAAAACCGCGGAGCATGCAAATGCGCTCACATTTCTGTACAACGTTTCTAAAACAAATATTTTCAGAGTTTTGTTAGAACGTAGTGCGTTCAGGGCCCAAATAAGACTTTCGGCAGTTATTTTGTCATTGCCAACATGTTGCCAAGCACAGCACAGAATCCAAAAAAGATGACTTTAAGAATCGTAAGGATAAACTTCTAAAACTTCAACTTAAAAATCTCTGCGAATATGTCTTTGACGCTGGAAAAAATGAAACAAGAAGGCTTGACCAGAATATTTCCTAATCTTGGTGGAGGAACTTTTATCTACAAAAAAACATTTACTTCGACAGAAGAAGGAGAATTTGGTATTGTTGTTACTCCAAAGTATTTGCAGTGTCATGGGGTTCCCCAAGTTCCCGAAGAGTACATAGTGTTGAGAGTTGATTGTACTAATGGTACAAATGCCAAATTCGTAATGAAAAAAAAAACAAAGAAGAAATTGTACTAGCGGAGATAAATGGAAACTAAGTTGGAGGCATTCCAAAACTTTTGTTGTGTTATTGGTACAGTTATGACAGAAACGCATGCACAATCAAATACGGAAAGGGTCAAAGAGTGACGGGGACAACGCTGAGGACATATGATTTTTGGAAGAGTTTACAACGGAAGAAGAGCAGTTGCAAAAAAGAAGGGAACTGGCTAATCTCTTCGCCCTAACAAAACGACAGAACGTGATGGTGTTTATTGCCGTTAAAGAAGGCAAGTTGAAGGTACTCATGGATGTGGAAGCTTCTTTCCAGTTCGATACGTATCCTGTAGTGGGCACCTACTCTCCTTTAGTCAAGGACAGTGACGAAGTTACTTTGTTTGACATGGACAGAAATCAGTGCATGTTCTCAAGGAGCCTTCTAATAGGCTGTCAAGAGCTGTACTACAACGTAAATAATCTGAACCTTGAATACCCAGTAAACAGTGATGCAATCTTTTTAGCAATGCAAAGCACAGTTTTGAAAGAATATGAGCAATATCTTGCAGGCGAAGTATACAAAAAACAATAATTTCATTATTCACTTTGATGTGTACTTAATTGACTGCATAAAACACTGTTACTAAATTTTGAGTTGACCGTAGTCTTTCTAAAATATTTTAAAATAATTTTTAATTCTAGTTACCTAAAATTAAATCTGATTTGAGTATTTTGTAGATATGATATATTCTTGCAACGATTCCTATAAAAACGAAAAAATTAACTATATTAAACTGTTGCTTAAAATCGGTTGGTTGATATTATGAATTGATTGGAGTGGCTACTATGGGGGGAGGGGGGCTATTCGTTTTGAAATTGTGCTTTTTACCTCTTGATTGAGATGTACCAAGGTATGTCGAATAGATAGAAACTAAAAGTCACAAAACTATCAAGATAAAGGTCGTTCTCGCTAACGAAGGAAACGTTATGTGAGAAACAACCCGGGGGCATATTATGCCACCCCGTAGCCCAGACACGGTTAAAGAAAATATTATTTTGTTGCTGATATTTCAGTTACAGTTGTTACTATTGTACAGTTTTATTATTGCTGATATTTTAGGCCGAGATACACGGTAAAGATTTCCGTCAGACTGACATTAAAATTTTTCTTTCAACCGTATTTCATTGTGTAAAAAGTATTTCAAGTCAGTTCAGGTAGAAGAAATTTTTATGAATCGGTTCATAATATTTCTTTTTTCTGAAAGAACATCAAGACTTTAGTTACTTTGGTGGAGGAGAAACACACACTTATATTTTCCCGCCAAAACAAAATGCTGAATTGAAATAAAGAAGTCTGGGTCGACTAAATCCAATCTCCTCAAGCCAAATGACCTTGCAACGGGCAATTGTAGAAATGAGAGACAAAAAAGAATGGAACATCTGTATGTATTTATTTACTTTCATGTTTTAGTCTTCAGTCAAAAGGTTTAATAGAATCTTATAAATTCTAGGGAGCTAAGACTAAGAGATGTTATAATGCAGGGAAAACAAACTCAACTCGGAACCATATGAAATGGGCCTAAATTTCCTTGTTTTCCATGTTTTATTTTACTGACAGTGGAAAAAACACAAAAAGTTCTGGATTTTAAAGATCAAGGTCTTAGATTTCTGGGTCCTAATTTTCCATGCACCTGGTGTAAAAGATAGCCTAATCATTTGTTACTTTTTAGGACAAATAAATTCATTCAAAGATTGGTCAATTTCCTGCAAAAAGGGTGAGCAGATTTATTGAAACAAATATGCAATGGTGGGAGAGGTTGTGAGGTATGTAGTGCAAGGTTGCACTCTGAGCAATAGTAATACAATGTTTGTAACAAAGGAATCAGAAATGTGGCAAGAGGTTTAATTTTTCTTATATTTTTAATTGCTGTTTAAAATAACAAGAACAGATCTTGTAACAATAGTGAAATTGACATGCCAATTTCAAAGTATTAGCAATTGAAGACAAAAAAAAATTCACTCAAGCATGAAATCAAAGAAACAAAGCCATGTTTTGATTTTCTGCTTGAGAAAATTTGTTTTGTCTTGAATAGCTAATCGCTTTGAAACTGGTGTGTCAGTTTCCCTATTGTTACAAAATCTTTTCTTGTTGTTTAAAGTCTTTTATGTTTATGTCTAATCATTGTTGTTGTCTTGCCAACTTTTCTTTTACTGTTTTTGTTTTGCTTATTTGAATCTGCTACCCAATGTCATATTTTTGGAGTGTTAATTGCTTTATCAATGAACTTGATGATTACCCTACAATATAATATTTATAAGAAATTGTAATATTTTTATGAATACAGCAAATTATTATTTAAATGATAAATAATCTATATAATAAATCTTATTTTATTTTGAATAAATTATGATATTTATTATATTTACTCAGGTAGTAAATAACATTTTAACAATCATAATATTTATCATGAATATGATAAATTATGATGTTTATAATATATCACAATGTTTAGTATAGATGATAATATTTATATATAATACATGTAATATTTATGATGCATTGTAATATTTATATTGAATACAACAAATTATATATAATATTTAAATAATAAACTACAATATTTATAATAAATCTTATTTTATTTATAATAGACTATAATATTTACAATAGTAAATAACATTTTAACAATTAAAATATTTATAATAATAAGTATGATATTTATAATATATATAATATTTATAATAAATTATAACATTTATGATATATGATATTGATTATAATAAATATATGACATTCATTCATCCTACTTTATATTTGTGACATTTTGAATATTTCTCATATCTCTAATATTTTTTTATTTATAATATTTATAGGAGTTAATTTATAACATTTATAATAATCAGCATACTTGAAATATTTATGATTATCATTTACATTACTTGTAATACTTTAACTTATGATAACTGCATACTTACAAAGCTTACATTACAATGTCATCAATTATGTTTGAGAGTAATAACTCATGTTTATGAATATTAATCACAAGTACAATCATCTTCTTGAATAAATTACGTTCACGAATAAATTACATTTACAGCAGTTATTTTATGTATAGTTATTCTCATTACTTTTAATTTGATCTTATAAAAGAATGTCAAGTGCTACAAGTCATACCGAGAGGACAATGAATGTTGAGAGATCCAAGGTAACATTGAAATTCTGGGGTTATATGTTATGTTATACTCCACATTTTTTATGAGAACAGTTAGCTTTGGTTTTAGTCTGGATTTGTTCTTATTTTTTGATTGATTTCACAAACTCTTACTAATTTTTATTGTGGGCTTCATTTTGATCGTGGGCTTCAAAACGGCAAAATGCTCATCTTCGTTTTATTGAAATATTGAGTAAAATTTCATTTAAATATTTCCATGAAGAGAAAAGCCTGCTCTTAGATAAGTTCAAGATTTGAGGATGAAATTTATGTATGTCTAGTCTATTAAGTGCTTTCATATTTATTTGTATGCTTCTGTAAATAACCAGCTTTGAAATTGTAAGAGAACTCGTGCAATAAGCCTCTCCCACGGTTGATCATGCTTTTGTTGGGCACATTTTGCTTACTGGTTTGAGCAAAGTGGACCTGATTCTTAGTGTGAACAAAATATATTTTTGGAATCCTTCTTCTTTTTTATAATAATTTTGTGATTTTCTTGAGAGCGTTGCAATCTGTATATTCTCTATTTCAGTTGTACCCCTACAATGGCCTACCTTGCATGAATTGGTTTTATACCAAGTGCAGGTTTCTGTATGGTGACATGCTAGTATACAGAAAACTTACATAATTTTGTGGTTTCAAACATTTCTATCATTTCAAAATCAGGTGTCAGTACATGATATCATATCAATGGTTTTTGGAGATGATCACAGGGAACTAGACTGCTCGATTTTGATTGGTCTAACTGATATACACGTTTTTTTTTTATAAGAAACCAGACGAAATAGACGGTGTCGAAATTATTTGATTATAGCTAAAACTGCAAAGTTAATTCAGTTCTGTTTGTTGGGTTTTGTTTGCATGACTAATTGCACTCTGTTTATTGGGTTTTCTTCGATAGTTGATGTTATGACATTGAGGGTTTTTTGGAGAAATATAGCATTTTATCTTCTCCATCACTGCGCATGCTCAGTAACGTAAAACTTTCCAATTTTACGTTAAGAAAGTGTTAAGAAAGTTTTAGTGCTGAAATTAGGAAATAGCTAAGAAAGTCTGAAGGCTGGGCTGAAAAAAAACTTTCTTATAAAAAAAAACGTGTACGTTAGAATATCAACAGGACAAAAAGTGTTCTACGTACTATGTCGTGAAACACAAAAGGCCACGAAACTGCACTCGGTAAACTAATTCACACAAGGTAGGCACCGTTGGTACCCCGAACTGTATTTAGTTGGAACAATATCGGGAACTAGTCGAACTGATTACATCTAATTACATTGTATTTTTTTAATGAATGCCAAAAATGAAGTTACAACTTAGTGTGTATTCACATCAATTGCACATTGACGTTTATCGAACACATCATTATTCACTATATCTCGTTGCCACTCTGATTTGACTGACTGATTACTTACCAGCCTAGAAAATATTTTTACACAGGTGATTTCAGCAGCAACCGTTACACATATTGGTCAAATATCTTCCACTGTCAAGAAGCTAACGCTACAGGTTGACAATGCTGAGTTTGCTTTTAAGGCCGGACAATGGTAAGTTCAATATCATGTGATTTAAAACAACATTTTAATGTGATACACGTGAACTATACTAGACTGCGCAGTCTAGGAGAAGTACCAAGGGGGGAGGGGGGGTCCCAAAAAGAAGATATCATGGCTGATTATATTTAATGTTATATGTAGACAGTATAGCTTAATTGTTTACTTTGTTAAATTTGAAGTTAATAGTTAAAATTTCTACCTTACTCTACAAAATTAATCCCTGGAGTGCTGTGATATTCTTCCTGAAATTCTGAATTTGATATCAGTAAAATTTGAACAAGAAGTCTTCGTTTTGACATTTGAATAAAAATAAAATTCTTTTTCTAAATAATCATTTTGTACATCATTCAATAAAACCCTACAATAGAGTATTACACTACTTTAAACTACCATAGGATACTACAGGAACGATGCCACGGGGAGCAAAAAACCTATCTGCCCTGTGACCTTAAAAAAGGAACTACAAAGGAAGAGAAATTGCAATATAATGTAATGTAATATAATGAAACAGTAAAGTATAAATACGTGTGGAGTTTCAAGGCTCATAAAGGGGTATGTAAATGCATTAATTAAATCGACTTGTTTTACATATATATTCCAACATGAAATCTAGTACACTTCTATTCCTGTTGTTTGGAAAGCTTTCACCACCATATGACAGGAGTTGTAATATAATTTCTTCCGAATGGTTTTATGTCCAATAGGCAGCAAGAATGCATAAACTCCAGCGAGGATGTCATGCCGTTGTAGTTCAAAGGAAGGACAGAGCAGCAGGAAATGTTCCGTGTCCTCCATGCCATCATTTGTTGGGCACATCGGATTGGTTCTGAATCAATAAAAGTTTAAGTTTTTAAGACACACTCTCATTTGAGTCTAAATGAGGTAAACCTATAGGATCTTGGATGCCATACACAAATTTTGCAGCTGGGCAGATAATAGTTAGCAGCTTTTTTTGCATATTAATTTAGCAATATTTGCAGGACTAAAAGTGTTCCCATGGGCAATTCAAGTATTTTCCAACGTCTTGCTTAAGCCGTTTTAGTGCAAATCTAACGTTTCAAGATGAATTTCTCAGAATCAAAGGCATTAATTTTACAACGAGCAAGGTATCAAATTGTAAGAAAACTATTAATTTATACGATGTTAAATATATTAAGGCCGTATATTTTTCATCAGGCTTTGTCAAATCAGACATCAGACACTCGGTGTATAGTTTTAATTGTTTTTCTTCAATTTTCGACTATGAAGGAGTTTGAATTTTGATATTCGGGAATATATAAACTTTGATGCTATTGGCAACCAAAAATATACCTAAAAAGGCTATAGCTTCGTAACTACTGGTTGTTCACATTCTCCTGTTAATATTTCATATTTCAATATCGGTTTCAAACTTTCTTCAAAGGTGACAATTATTTAATTATATATCATTTGAGCCATATATCAGTAAGTTCAAATTAAATTGATTATCCGTGTAACTTTTCTTGCAGGGTAGATTTTATTATCCCCGACGTAGACACTGTTGGTGGCTTTTCTATGTGCTCAAATCCGACGCTATTAGAACAATCAAAGGCGTTAGAACTTGCAGTGAAATACAACGAGCATGTACCTGCTCATTGGGTTCATACTAAGGTTTGTCCTAACCAACATTTTTTCAAATGTTTTCCCTTTGGAGCTTTTCGTGAATCTTTCGGATACCTAGCAACCCAAAAACGCTATTTCCTTTCAAGTCAATTTAAAGGAGCAACATTCATTCCCAGTCCACTTTTGCTCCCCAGTTGCTATTAAAGCAAGCATGTTGTTTCATTGTCAAAGCATGGACTGGAAATAAATGATGTTTCTTAAAATTAACTTAAAAGCTTGCGAACTAGGGCAATTTTAATTTCAAGTTTTCGACAGATAAATGTAGTTCCAGATAACTGGATGATGTCACAAACCCTAAGTTTGCCATTCTGACATCCTTCTGTGTGCAATTTTAGATTTGTAGTCTCACAGATTTCGAGCTATAGCCCTGCAAACGGTGACAGCTTTTTTGGACTACCCAGTAGATAAGTAAATTTTTAATTAAATATTCGTGAAATGTTCTCCTCCTTGCAAATTTGAGCTGCAATTATAAAAGCACACAAATTTATCAACTCAAACTTAAAAAATGGTTTACGATTGATGGGAAAATAATATTTGTTTTTCATTGGTATAAAGTATAAATATTACAGTTAAACCGCTCTTAACTTTTTAAATATTTTTTGCTTTTGACTACATAAATTTTCAATTTTGATTTGGTGCATACATTTCCCAGCCAGCTGTAGCTAATTATTCTGATAATACAATTGAATCCGAAAATTTTGTAAAACAAAAAATTCAATTCTGAATGTGGCAATTCAATTTATCATCCCGAAGAATAGATTTTACACCTTTCAAGAAATCCAAGAACACCACATTAAAACATAGGCAGATTTTTTAACAATAGTGAAATTGACCCATTAATTTTGAAGCGACTATCCCCTGAAAACAGAAGAAAACTCTGTCAACTGGAAAACGAAAACAAACAATGTTGCGGAGGAGATGTTTAAATTTTCCAGTTGAGAGAGTTTCGCTTTGTTTTCAAGGGATAATCGCTTTGAAACAAAATTCGCCTCTGTTATACATTAAACAAAATTGCAACATTTTGCTTTCTGTGTTTATTTTGATCACTATGTGCAAGGCCTAAATCGTTTATTTTGAAAAATTATCCCTGAACTCCGCTTTTTCGAACTAGGGGAATGAACATCTGTTCAAGATAGGAAGTTTTCAGAATTTTCGAGATAAACCTCTTCTCTTGCAGTGTAAAGTTGGAGATAAAGTTAAGATAAAGGCGGGTGGTGAATGTGTTTGGGATCCACATTCCTCAACTGCAAAGAAAAACATTTTACTTATAGCTGGTGGTATAGGTATTAACCCAATGTATTCAATATTGCAACATGCTGAAGAATGCAGGAATTCTAGAAATCTTAGCTCGGTTGGGAGATTGATGTTGCTGTATTCCGCTAGAACAAAGGACGAATTATTATTTAAGGTATGTTATTTTATTAAGGCAAACATTTAGTAAACCTGATGAAAAGCAAAGCTCGAAACGTCACAAATAAATTTATTATATTCAATTGTACATTAATTGAATGAAAAAAAAATTACTTAATTTTGGTCAATATCCGTACTACATGCAACAATAATTTATTATTTTTAAACATTGAGTAAGGTGGTGTATTTTCTCTGAAATTACAACGTTTCTGTCATTGTTGTCATTATTTCCAGATATTTCATGGATTTTCCTTTTCTTTTATCTGATATTTTATTATTTCTGATATCTTAAAATATCTGATATTCAAGATTCTTTTAAAAAATATGACGCATCTGCCTCTCTGATCTGAATTCAGTTTTTAAATTTCAGATCTAACGACATTTTTACATTCTGATGCTAAAAAAATGAATTCTATGCATTTTTGCTAACAACAACGAAGGAATTTTCTGAACCTCATTCCCAGCGATATTTCTTCTACTTCAGTTTTCCTCAATTTTCTAGTTATTCGAATTTCGAGTTTTCTGAAACAAAATGATATAATGTTGCATCAATATTCGATTGATTATCTGAATATTCGAAAAGTCAAAACGCAACATTCCCATATCCGGCACCGGCATAGTGTATACCGGGTCTGAAAACCAAGTACGAGATTGTGTAATGATTTAGATAATTTCGCAAATAATTTGGAGGTAATATCACTTGGCGAGGGGGGATGGAGGAGAAATTTACTTGACATAAAAGAATTTCAAGACCCCCCGCTACTCAATTACAGTTTTTTAAGGACCCCCCTTTTTCAGCTAAACTTTTTTGAAGGCCCTTCTCCTGCTTGCCACTTGATTCCTAGTCGACAGCGAGTCAACTAGGGTCAAGTAGTAAGACTAAAACCCCCTCACAGGCTACTAAAATTTTCAAGATTTCTTATCTATCCCCTTCGCCATTAATGACCGATCCCTAATATCACAGGGGTATTTTGTTTCGGAAATATCAACATGAGAAAGGTTGGTAAATTCTAAAAATGATTCTTTATAACAGGAAAATATAGACGCCATCTGCGCTAGATCTGAGAATATTTCTTGTACATATTTTGTGACAAAGGATGACAATTGCATTGAAAAGACAGTCAATACATCAAGTAAGTTTTTTGCAGTTTTTCGGCAAATATGATTTTCTTCGTGGAACAGAGTTGTTTGTGATGTGACACAGGGGAATGTTGACTGCTCTATATTTTCGGGCCTGAGATTTCAATTTCAGTAATACATTTTTTGGGTCTGAAACATTTTTCATCAAAGAATATAATTTTAGCTCCAGTTTTTAATTGGCCTTTCTATTGGTGGTAGGACATATATCGCAAATTGTATTTCCGTTTTCTGTAACATACTCAAATCGACTATTTCAGCTTTTTCAGGGAAACAGTATCGTGCTATAATTCTCATCCTTCCTTAATTTAGGAACCAGAATCAGCCAAAATGACATTTATGCTGCTGTGGAAAAATTATCGGATGCTAATAGACTGCAGAGTTTTATTTGTGGCCCACCACCCATGATTAAAAACATGGTTTTTTTCTTGAAGAACAGTGACATTGATGAGTCAAATATTCTTTTTGAACAATGGTGGTAGACTACATGGAAGAGGTATGGAAATGAGTTTATACTTCCAAGTGGCAGATCCTTTTGTGTCTGAAATTTTGATTTGTTTGGTTGACGAAATGTCTGATTGATGCCTAAAAAGTGGTGTATTGTGAGGTCTTGTGTACCCTTCTTCCTTAGGTTACATAGGAACCTTATTATGAGGTCTTATGTAATCTTATGTTATTCTAGAGAGAACTCTTTTCGGCCTTGGGGGATCATGTTGATACAATTCAACAGGGGAGAAATATTGATTACTTTTAATTGATACCATCTTTGATGTATGTGGCCCTAATGTACCGAAAAGTGCCTCTTTATCATTGTGCCTTACCCAATTAGAAATATGTTCCTTCTGATAATCTTAATATAAATTGATGTAAAATAAAACTATTTATTGGCAACACCAATCAAAGCTACACACCCACCTTCTTCAATCTTGCTGACCTCACCAATAAATTATTATATCTAAAGTGTACTTATTCACTTTAATATTATTGCTTCAAAATATTTATTCTTATGAATAAAATTAATCACAGGGGTTTAAAAACAACATTATGATATACAAATAAAAATCTATTTCAAATTTTAGGTTAAATTCTTATAAAATGGGTTTCTAATTTCCAAATTTTGTGCCAGCTCTCAATTACTTTAAAAATTTGATCAAATAGTTAACAGACTGAAAGTAAAATTTCCTTATGTGACACTCCATTCATTGGTGCTTTGTGAAACCAATTTGGTAATGAAAGAAAACTCAAGAAAACCCTACTGTAAAATAAAGCAATGAAAAGAAGCTTTTACTTTGTCAACCTTTTTTCGTTCATACGTTCCCAATTAATTTCCCAACAATCAATGCAATAATCATTTAAATATTTTATTCTGATTTTGATAATTTTTTGACAACCACAGGATGTCCTGGCGATGGGCTAGATTGAAACATACAATCTACTATATTTTTTCCACCTTCTCAAAACTTATATTTTGCAAATGAATCTAGGTTGAGATTGTGCAAGACTAAGTTTTTCAAGAAAAAAAAAATAATTTCTTGGATTTCAAAAATCCATGCTAATTTACTAAAAACAACAACTGCTAAGCAATGTTGCAAACTTACAAATTATGAATAGCTCTTAATATTCTTGATTGTTCTTAAAAATGAATAATATGTCAGTTAAAAAACTATGCAAAGTGACATGCAAATTCTCTGCATGCAAATTCTCTGCAAGCAACTCCAGTTTGCACAAATGATTCAAAAATTCCATAGGCTGACTCTTTGTTGACTGTGTATGAAGAACAGCATTGCAAGTTATCAAAAAAGATTTACTAGATCTGCTCTCCTTTTCAAGACCTGCTCTCCGTCAACAAATAAATATGGCTATATGTATATAGTGTATATATAATATTTTATACATTTTTGAGCTATTATAATTATAATTGTCTAAAATTATTGCAGATCATCGGGTTCACTTTTTGGTTTCAGGTTCTTCTGAGCTGTCTCTTATTGCAGCATATCCAACTCCAACTAAAATAGCTCCCACAACACAGCTTTGTGCAATGACTCTAAGTCGCATGAGGTATTTGCTTGTGCTCATTGTCCTGTTTTTGTATCCATAGATTCCGTAGCCAATGGCTGCAAACAATCCAGCAAATCCTGCAGGACAAAAAACAAATTGTCTTTTATTCATATATAATATGTTTAGTGCACAATAGAGAATATACCGATTTGATATGACATAAAAAATCAGTTTGTTTTCACCAAAGGATAAGTCCCTCGAGAAGTTTTTGTTTTTTTTGAGAAAGAAAATGTGAATTTCAAGATCTGAAACCATTCTGAAAACCAAGGGTGCATTACATGTAGGCGGCAAGAAAATGACAGCATGGACTTGGGCTTGGTTTACACAAAAAATATTGGGTACTGGGGACTAAAATTCAGGAATTCCCCCACATCCCTAGATATTTGTGTTAGTTAAGCATGGCAATGCTAGTTTTTCATTTATAAACATGACCACTAATGGTGTGGCAATGAAAGCCAATGAATGTCCAACCAATCAACCAGGAATTTGTGTTTATTCCAATCAACCAGAGATTATTTTTAACTACATATATGCTGAGGCACAATAGAAAGAACAATGGTCCCATATGACATTCCACACAAGATATATTATTTGGGCATAGTTATAAAATAGATGCACCTTAGCTGCATCTTGATTTTTCCCCCCGTTTTTTAATTTCTTGCATCTTAGTTAATGATTAAAATGATTCCAAACCTTAAGACAACAGTGTACTTCATTTCAACCTACAGTTTGATTCTTTTTTCCTAGTGTGTTCTGGGTATTTCATATACAGGACCCTCTTATGATGTCATGTTTTGGTACCCCTTATTTCATGCACTCACCTGTACAATAATTTTTTTCACCAGGATGTGTGCCTGGCCGTAAAATGTTTTCTTTGTAAGGGTAAATAAAATATTTATAGCGTCACAATTTTGGGAAAGGAAAAGCGGGAAAGCACCTCCCCTTGCGCAACATTCAAAATTCCAACTTGTGCTGTGACAACATGTTGTTACACAGGTTGGAATTTTGAATGTTGCGCAAGAGGGGAGGTAGCATCAGTCCAGCACTCACAGCCTCTCAAACTCAAGACAGATCAAATCAGACCATTAAATAATATCGCCTAAATTTCATCAATTTATTTATAATGTAGTTATATAATTAAAGAATACGGGACTCTTTGCTCTACGTCTCGTCTGCTGACGATTTAGCTAAGACTAGGCCTACGCTACGGCCTAGCTTGTATATTTATCTACCTAATAACCAGCTCACCTATCGGTATAAATGGGTCCTGCTTGCTTTTTCTGACCAACTTTTCACTTGAACTTTCAACCGGCTCTTCTATCGGTGTCCAACGTGCTTGCTTTCCACCTTCAGCGTTATTTGTTGCCATGTTTTGTGTTTTGGTCGCGTCTTCTTTCGTCTGCTCTCTCTTCTTCTATGGTTCTCTCCTTTATTTCTTTTTCGAATTGTGTAATTTTGTGGGTAGATTTGCCCAATCTCTCAGCTCATTGGCTAATCAGATTTGCCCTGTCTGAACTTTGCTCAACACTGACGTAGGACACAGAGTGTCCCAAAAATTTAGGACCATGGGCAATAGGAAAATGGAATGGGGATTCCGCTGTAAAAACTGATAAGATTTATCAACTTGTTTTATCAACTTCTGCAAAAAGAAGCGACTAGTGATGTTTAATGCTGGGTACAGGGGCCGAGGAATTCTTACCGGGGCATCAAAACTCTTATTTTAATGGGGCATGAAGTTTATTCAAAGTAATTGGAGGGGGTATGAAAATATTTCGGAAAATCGTTAAAGAAATTGGATTCAAGTAACTGATTTTAAATGGTTTCCACCAATCTTGTTGTCCTTACAAATAATTTCTGCACAAATTCTTACCTAGATTTCGCACGAGCAAAGATCTGAAATCAGTTTGCTCTCTCTAATTTTAGATTAGAGCCAATGAAAAGTCGGAATCTCTTTTTGAAATGTGGGGACGAGGACGGCGCATGGTTAGTTGAATAATATTTTACCCAGAAATGAAATTCAATGTTTTTGGTGAGTTTTAAAGTTATGTGCTCAACACAGTAACCAAAAGAAAAAAAATATTCAATTTACTTAATTTGTATTTAATTAAAACATTGCCGAAGTCAACGTTCATAAACTATAGATTTTACAGCAGGTCGTCTTTGTCGTCGTAAGCAGATCCTATATCTTTCCAAGTGCAAGAACTGTATCTCCGATAAATGTTGTTTTTATTTTCATTTTGGTCTAATACTTGGTGAATTAAATTTCGCTTGAAACAACTCCATTTGATCTCAGCAACAAAGTTATTGAAAACTTCGTCTATCTTTGGTACATATTTTGCATAATTTTCCTTCATGTTTTCCCAGATGTCAATCCGGCGTGTTAGTGACGTTTTGGCAAGGTGAATAATTTCAACCTGGAAAAGAATATGAAATTGTGGAGTGTAATTCATTTTTAGAATGATAATTCATTTGTATTGAGTCGTCTGACAATGTGACAATCATAATGGACCACAATGTATTCATTTGCTGGGCCAATCTTTGGAAAGACCCAGGCATCCCGGAAAGGCAAGGGGCATCATGTTTTTTGTCAGGGCACCTGAATTTTGTCTAAGACTATATTTGCTCGATCCTATAGTGTAAAAGCAATAAGGTAATTACAATGCATGGCAAAAGTCTTGAAGCACTTTGCCAAATTTCCTTGCTCGTACTGTGGTTTCCCCTTATCCTCTCCAGGGGCGCCAGAACCACGGGGGTAGCGGGGGTGGCTGCCCCTTTGCCGTGGAAAACCATGGTCCGTGGGTTGTGGAAAATGGTCTGCTTTATTTTCGATTTGTCGGTATGTAAACCTGGCTGTAGATACCTAGTATCCCAAACGCTAAGTTTGCCTTTTGGACGTGGTTTGAAACACAAATGGAGATTGTATGACTTACAGATACCGAGAAATAATTCTGTAAACGTTTGACGTTTTTTTAGTCACTCTGTACATCAATGGGAAAATTTTTACCAACATCAAATTGCTTTGCACCTCTGTGTAAAGGGTGAGAGTAATGTAATTTCGATAATTTTTAGGTATCTTTATTCAGAGTCACGAAGAAAATCCATGTTTTGTCACATTGTAATTTCCTGGTGAAACGATCAATGAGGTTGCATTATATGAAATGTAACGTAATTGTTCCTGTTAAAAAGACCAATTTTATATTGCAGATTGTTCGCTTACTTTTCTGTTGCTAATATAATATAGCCCTTTCAAGCTTTCCCCAACGTTGAAGACATCTCCTTTTATAAGTTTATGTATAATAAGGAAATGTCTCTCAATTGTATCATTTGGGTTGTCAAGCTTAGCATCTCCAATTCTTGTGTGCAAAATGAGTCTATCAGGTGCCATCAGATATCGGTATCTTTTGCTTGATAGTTGTCTTTTTATTACGACTAATTCTCTCACGACGTTACATGTTCCGGACACGACGAAAAATACTCTGTCCGACTTTTTCTTCAAATTGCTGAGAATGATCTATCAAATAAATGTAAAAATAAAAAAATTATCGAATCTAACGCTTCTCTACAATAGCTTTGCAAACATGAAGGCATTTCTAGCCACTCGAAATCACAATACGGAAAAGTACCTAAAGTTAATTTCAAATTTAAAGTTACATCTTTGGCCCAAAATGTTTACAGTCCTCCGCAGGGTATTTTCCTCCGCAGTTACATATTTTTTACTGATTAACGAAACGAATAGACTTCACGAACGAGAGCAAGTCTAAAAATGTTTGGCTATAGTTTTCAATGTTAATTACTGCCTGTGAAAAACGAAATATAATCTGTGGTGAACTGGTGATGATATTTTCTTTGTATTTTCTTTCACTATAATCTTAACCTATGTTCACTTGTAAGGTTTTTATTAAACTGACCTATAAGTCAAAAATTATCCACAGTTTTCTTTTTCCTGACTGAGGAGGTAACTGAAATGACGAAATCAAAATCACTCCTTTTCATTATGAAAAATTAACATATCAATCTCAAAAAATGATAAATGATACGAAGATGGAATGAAAAGCATTCTTCACTCTGCACCAGTCTATTACTCCCTGCTCTGCATACTAACTTGCGTGTGTCGGTATGTGGCATAGGACCGAGCACTTTAATACTTACAGTATTTGGTGGATATGTTTCTGATTTTGCGTTGCTATTTAATGCTACCAATTCTCGGGTTGAAATAGAAGAAAAAACTTTCAATTCCCCAAGAGTATTTGCTCTAATTGTCCATTCTTTCTCTCGGCATGCTTGAAGAGTCTGCGAAGATTAATTTAGCCATTTAGAACGATCACTTTTTCAACTGAGATGGACGATACCGAATTTATTTTTATACCAAATCAGTGTTGTGTATGTTTTCAATCATATAAGATAGCCATATTTGGGTATCTGTGAATCGGGTCAAAAAATCTAAAAGAAGCAAGCATTGAAGACGTCTCGCGTCGTTTACTATTTCTAAATGCTTTCAGAAACCTGATATTTTTGCAGAAAACATATCAACGTGATATCAATTCTCAATATCAGCGAACAATTTTGATCATATGCCTCAAAGCATTTTCTGGAGACCATGTCCTGAGATAGTTTACAAAATAATCTCGAACGAATTCAGGGGCCTTCAGGAAGAAACACTTTCGCACAAGCTCACATCACAAATTTGCAAAACTTACCTCTTCAAACTCCCCACGGTCGATTCTGAGAAATTCGCAATTTCCACGACAAACCATTGACGCTGCTCGTTTTGTGTCATTTTGAAGCTCTCCGAACGAGTCACCAGGGCCTAATTCATCGACTTTCTGCAAATAAACGGGAACCGAGAATTTAACTTGAATGTTCCACTTCTGTATTAACCGCTGCTTTTGAAGTTTCATATTTTCAAAAGAATAAATATAATTTAGTTTTTATGTTAGGTCTTCTTAAAACTTCGCACTTGTATCGAGTCAACAGAATTCGTCTTGAATTCAAGAGTTAAACTTTACTTGAAACAACAACGTCTTCCTAGATTTAATAATTTGGCCATCTAGCTCAAGTTCGACTCAAACTTGACAGGTGGCTTCCAACGATATAGATTTAATTGATATCTTCGAATTTGTCCCGATACAATTGCAACGTTTAAAGTAAGTCTTGGTATCTTGTCTTAGTTAAATTAGTTTCAGCATATAATAAACGGTTTAAAGAGAATATGCGGCAAGTGTCTTTTAAGATACATTACTTAATATCACCTTGATTGGCAAAGCAACTGAATAATCGCCGAGTTATACCCAATAATTAAAACCACCAAAATTTAGAATTTCCTCATAAAAACCAGAGGCTGGTCCTTCAAATGTACTACTGAAAATGTATTGTTTATAACAACAAAGCCTTGTAGTTGACATTTGGAAAATGTTGATTAATGAATGGTAACACAATATAATGCATTAAACTTTTGTTGCTGGTTGAAGGCAATTGCACTGAAAATACAGTCGGGAAAAAACTCATGTCTGACTTGGTTACGGAATATATCGTAAAAAAAGTTGACATGACTTTATATCTTTCTATTTTGATTTGATATCTTTATATTTAGACGAAATATCTTAACCATTAAGTAAATCTACTTTCCTTTGTTGATTCAAAATGTGAGATACTGATAGCTCAAAGTTTCAACATAAATTCGTCAATAATGGCCACATAATTTTGACATATACATATTATGTATCAAAACTTTTGTTGCAGAAAAACAAAATTTGCTCTTTAAGCCGGTGTAACTCAGTGATCATTGAATCAATTTTGCCAAGCAAGGTATCAAACTTTAAATTGAAGCCTCCTCTATGACAATAAAGTAGAAACGATAATATCAAAACCTAAGCTTCTTTACAACAACTTTGCAAACATGTAGCTTTTTGGGGACACCCTGTATATTTTTGTAATTGTTTCTACGGAGACACTATCTTGTTTCGCGTTCAATCAGTTCTTTGAAAGCTACAATTCATGAAATTCATTTCTTTCGTTCTCATTGTTATTTGTCGTAAATTCTGATTGTCTGTTTTCTTTTGTCTTTTTTAGTATCTTGGCTTGTATGACAAGACAAAACTATGACCAGGGACAATGTTTATAATGGACAGAAAACAATATGAAATTTGGTTCGTCTCTTTGCTTTGCGATAATGATAAAATATTTTAACGTGTAGCAATAGTCAAAAGAATTGAAGTAGCTAGCAAGGCTGAGAAGTAGGGGTTCACTTACCCGGGGCCCATGGCCCATAGTTTGCTATTTGTAAAAAACCAATATTTGACACGGGGCCCATAAATTTTCTCCGTGACCCTGGTAGATATACTTGATCTGCAATTTTCATCATTAGGATTATTGATCAAGGGTTTTAATTAAAGATTTAATTAAAATAGTTTTAGATCATCCTTTGACTTTAATTGATATTGAATTTCTGATATTATTTTTATGCATTTTCTAAAAATGTATCGCTCTGCTAGCGATAGTCGTATTAATATGAAACAAAACAAAGATTAATTTTTATTAATTTATTATTATCTAAAATTGAATGTCATCGTTTTTTATACTAAAATTATCCTTTTTTGGGTCATGCTATTTGTATTGTTTTCTGGTATTCATCCACTTTTGGGACCTTTTTGGGACATTCAGAAAGGCTATTTTGATTCGTTAGTTGCTTATATCTGATATCGTTTTAGTTAATACACTAATTTTTTAACTAAGAAACTACGGAGTACTGAAATTTTCTTAAGAGTTTTTAAGGTTCTAAACAAAACAAACATACATTCATTAAGAGATCCAAACGATAAAAGCCTTATAATTATTACATTGAATAAGAATTTGTCTACATCAGTATTGGTGCAACATGTTTCTTCAAATGGCCTCTCAAAACAGAACTGTCAACAATATAATTTCATGAAATTTTCGGAGTACTGAAATTTTCTTAAAGAGTTGTTAAGGTTCTAAGCAAAACAAACATATTCATTAGAAGATCCAAACCATAAAACCTTTTAATTATTACATAGAAAACAGAACAAGAATTTGTCTACATCAGTATTGGTGCAAAAAGGTTTCTTCAAATGGTTTCTCAAAACAGAACTGTCAACAATATAATTTAATGAAATTTCACTGACACATCGTGTGCTTTATTAAAATCTCAGTCTCAGCTCTGAATGTTTCTTAGATTTTTGATGATCTCATAGTTCTAGTTTATCTTTTGACTTGGTTTATCAGAAAAAAATTGAGTGAATGGTAGTTATTTCATTACCTTTTATGGAAGATATTTACCTGCATGTGACGTACGCTTGTTTGTTTGTCAACTTCGATCCTTTCGACAACAACTGTACCGGAAACAATGAAGTAAAATGAAATTGCTGATTGACCTGAGGATAAAAATTAAAAAAATTAAAAATTGATTTTCACTGTAAAATGGCGGTGCTGACTTTATCCGAGAGTTTTAAAGATTTTAAACAATTTTTCAATCACAATCATTTACTTTTTATGCTATGATGAATTCCATTTGAGGATTAGCTAGTAGACATTAGAGATATGAATGTTTAAGGTCCAAATGTCGAATCGAGCTGAAAACCATCGGGCGTTGCCTAAGCGGGTGCGTGGGAGCAACCCCTCGCCAAGTTTAAATTGTCGATTTATGCATAAGGTCAGACTTAGCAGCGTAAAGACCACGCCCATTTTGTCAACACATTTGGATCTTGCACCCTTTCCAAAAAATTTATTAGCCCCGCCCGTTCTGAAAACAGGAATATTCTACGTGTAAACAACAACAACAACCAACGGCTGCCTGTTTCAGCTTTACTTAATGTGATCGAAAAACTCTCAAAATAACAATGTTTTGAAACATTTTTTGTGCGCAGCCTGGTTTCATTGATTGATGCCTTCAACAAATATGAAAGAATTCTCTGTAACAGACAGACATCCATAAAACTAAAGATAAGAACGCTTA
>JAYJMH010024215.1:0-18704 GCA_036873815.1 Phacellophora camtschatica
TCAAGAATCAAAAATGTAATATCTCTAAAATTTGATTAATTTCCATAATGGCGGCCTTATCTTGAAAAGGTGGATTAACTCCCATTTAAGCAACTAAAAGTAGAAGAGGAAAAATGTGTTTACGATAAGTATACACTTTTATTCAACTACATTAGCGATTTGACCAGCTATCATGTTTTGTCCCACGACTGTTTAACTATTCATTTCAATTTTATTTTTATTTATATTTATATAATTTTATTTATATATATAATTTTATTTATCTAGTCATTTCATTTAATTTTCCGGTCCTTTGAAGTTTCTACCTATTTTGGAACTATATAAACATCTTGTAAAATCATTTTATGTATACAGTTGACATCCGCTATCTCAGACTATCAAAATCTGTTCATAAAAGAGAATGTTCCAATTTTATAAGACAGCGAAGAAAGTCTATGGAGGGGAAAAGTTTTAGAAAAAAGGGTGTTCGAGATAACAGGCAGTTGAGATGGCGAATGTCAAATGAAAGCAAATTGAGTGCATGAAAACTATATGAATCTTGTCAAAGCCTTCATTTCCGTATCATTTATAAATATCACATCAGTACTGGCGTTTCTTAAAAATCCAAGATCTTTCAGTGCTGAACGTTTCTTAAAATGGATTTTTTGATTTGGAAGTCAGTCTTTTCTTCTTTGAAAATATCTTAATATTTCGAAGAGAAGGTCAAAATAAATTCGGTGGGTTAACAAATTGATACGGAGAACAACTATTTTAAACTCAAGAGTAGTCGTTTTGACATCAAGTGCCGCGCTTCTTGAATTTTCTCAAACCTCCTGTTCTGATTTCTTGCAAAAGAAAATTTTGGTGTATAAATAAAATGAAAGTCTATAGTAATTTATGCATAGGCGAAGGAACACAACTTGCAATTAACATAATACGATTGCGTGCCATGATAATGTATCCTTCACACCTGGTCACTGTCTTTTTTCTCGCGGTTGGCACTAAAAATCAAGAGCACAATATTTGAGAAATAAAAACAGTCGCACCGCCCTTCCACCCAGTACGAACCAACACGTGATTGAAACTCCTTCAAATTTTCAATTAATTAGAGCTTCCCTTGTAAAAAAATGATATTGAAAACGAAAACGCAGTATTTACGTGGTAAAACGTTTCTAAATACAAGTAATCTACCCACCTATTAATCAGCACCGTCGGAAGCAGGGGAGCTGGGGGACTTTAGCCCGCCCAATATTTTAAAAAACAATGGTGAATTAAGACAATTGATTAATGAAACCTTTGTTCTCCATTGTTGTGTTCTCCACCTGAAAACAAACATTGAAGGTTTTAATAAAACATGCATGCAACGGGTGTCAACTCTGTCAACGGTTGCAGAAAGCAATAAAATACTAAAAATTGTCATAAAAATATTATGATATTTTAAAAATATTATAAAAATAATGGTCTATTATTGCAGATTATGGACCACTTTATAAGAAAAGCGAACTCACTCTTTTTATAAGAACGCACATAAGAACATCGAGGCTAGAGTTTTCTTAGAGGTAAGAGCAAATTAAGAACATGCTCAACCTCAGATCCAAGATTGTCAAAAAATTTAATACTGTATTATGAAATTATTTTAGGCAAGTGTTACTTACTATACAAACTACGCGAGTGATACTAAACACTAATGTTAATGTTCCCTATAAATTGTTGAAGCAAGGCAGAAAAAACTGCGGTCACGTCGTAAACTAAGATAAAATTACAGAAGAAACATCAGTGGAAAGATGTGAACGACTTAAGAGATTCTTAGAAATTTAAGAACTATCGAGTCTGGGCAAAAACTGCACAGTCTTTGTATGGAAAAGAGTCTATTCATCATCATCATCAGCACCAGCAGCAGCAAATGCACTACCTAGTATATAAGGCGTGGCAGCAATAACAATTGATCAAAATACAACTGCAAAATTGAAACTAATACATATGAAGAAATAACAATGGTAACAAGCAACAATTTTTTATTTTCAAATTTTACATTTTTATTATAATAACCCTCTACATATTATCAGAACATTTTTTTACAACAAATAAAATCTATTACAATGCCAATGGTAAAAACAAAATAGGATAAATATAAAAAATGAAAATGACTAAATCAATGTTATGTCATTGGGAGTCACACTGGCAATGTATTCTTTGTTAGACATAAGATATACGAATTTATTCTTTGGAGATAAGTCACGAAATTTGACACGAAATTCGTGACTGAAAGGCGTTAAATAACCTATTGCGGAGCAGCTCACGAGCTGTCCAATCTATAAGGAAGCCTTCTTCCTGCTCGACCTTGTTTTATTTACAATGGCCACACGGCCTATTTTACTAGTGTACGAGTCCACCGACCTAGTTCTATATTAAGAATTTGGTCACCAGATATAAATTTGATGAAGTTTCTCCTAATTTTTTTGCTCCTGGTATTTAGTTTAGGTAAGGTTCAAAATGGAATCTTTGTTTAAAGCAACAGCACAGTGAAATAAAAAGAGTAAATAAGATTGTCTTCGATTCGATCAGTCTTTACATAACCGCTGATCATCTACTTGAGCTAAACTAATCCAGGTTTTCGAATGCTGCAATCGAATTGGTGAATCTAAGAGATCGAATGCATTTAATTGGTAGAAATATAACTGGCTTAGATTAAGCTGATTTAAGAATATCAGTGTAAACATTGGATAAATTTCTTTCCTGTAAATAAATTTTCAACTGCCAATGGCGAACTCTACTATAAAAAAGAACATTTAAATTTCACCCAAAGATTTGCCTTCATTTTTTTCTTCAAAAAAGGCCAACCCTACATATCTCAAAACGTAATGAATTATGGGGGGGGGGGGGGGTTCAATGCCGTCATCTTACCGAAATATCGTCTGACTAATTTCGTAGAAAAAGCTATGTTGACAAGCTCGTGAAAATGATAAGATATGCCCCCTTTATATTGCTCGAAGTGACGATAGAATCGTTCACGAAATACGAAAATATAAGGCAACCCCCGGACTGAGTTCACAACAAACTTGAGCAGACATAAAATAAAGATGCTTTGGTAATCTAAAATCCATAACGCTGTTAAATTCCATCACAGTCATGTTGAAATATGAATACTGTCAAGGCTCCATAATTATGAAAGAAGTACCCACGAGTTATGCAGTGGACACGAGAGATAGACCAGAGTTCCTTCTGGAACGTGGGCAGAACCTTTGACCGTTACATGTCTTTGAATGACATGAATGAATCAAAGGCCAGTTGCCACTTATGGTGAAAAGTTTCACTTACGACTTCAAGCTTCGGTAACCAAACCCCTACCCAGGGTACCAAACCCCGAATAAAACACAACAATCTCCCTCAGTTCCAAAATACTCGTCAGAGCCTCACAAATTAAAATCATTTTTTTCATATTTTTGTCTTCATTATTCTGACGACCCTTAAAAAGTCGACAAAATAACACATAAAAATTGTATTATTTCGTACGTTTTCATGCCCATAACAAAATGGTAAGCAGATATCCAGAAAGTGTTAGCTTACATTTTGGGCTTAGAGAATTTGAGGTAATTTTGGGCTTAGAAAAACTAAACAAAGTAGGTGATGAAATAGCTAGACACAGACATGTTTAAACATGGCCACAACAAATGCCAACTTTGTTTCTTTGTGTTGACATAACTGACAGATGCCCACCCTTACCTGTCAATTATTGTTCAACTACTAAAGTTAATAATGAATTTGTGTGAGAAATTTCATGTATCAAACATGTAAAGCTACAACCAAATACGGAATTAAGAACATGGCAATTATTTGATAAATTAATTAATCGTTCTGTGATCGCACCACTTTGATCGCACCAATGCATAACTGCGATATTTGTTAATCAGAGTATGCCTTAATTCATTCATTCTTAGATTTTCATGAATTCCTTCATCAATTAATCAGTTAATTATCAAAAAATTTGTAATTCAACAAGACTAAATCTGCCCTTTTAGTTCATTATTTACCGTTTATAAATATGAAATAGTTAAGTACCTGCAGAAAGTTAAATAATAACGTCCCTCGTCTCGCATGTGTTCAATAAAAAGCTAAGAAAATCTCGGGAATAAAACCATAGAAAAAAAATGAAAATCTGATGAATCAAAAAATTCTTTTGAATTTACTCAAAAAGTTGCACTATTTTTTGCAGCCAAGCATGATTTTAACGGTGTTTTCTTGCCAAACACGCAGCCCTGTTTTGGTGTAACATCTAAATGTAACCCACATTTAATTTCTTTTTAATGTTCTTTCTTTATAGTTAGTTTATAATGTAGCTAAACTTGGGATATAAAATGTATAAATATGATATGGCGCAATGAATATATGTACAGATTTAAAAGATATGATAATATTGAATGACTCATGACTGTATCATACAAAGGCAACGTTTTGGATATATGCTTTACACAACAAGTCACAAGTGCAATTAATGGAATGTATGTCTTCTGCTTCGGAAATTTCTTAAACATAAGCATAGCCTCCTTGAATTATAAACTTTTTGAGGCCAATTAGAGATCTTCGGTTTCAGTTCTATTATGTTTACTTCGTTATAAGCCATAACCTAAAAGTGTTAAGTCTATAGTTCAATATAACTCTGGTAATTGTAGCAATTATTATTATCAATATTTCCAACATTGAAATCTCAAAGAAACCTCTCTAGAAAAATGCTGCGCATGCGCAAGTTTTGCTTACCTTGCCGGTAGCAATTATTATCATTTACTATTATTATAATAATAATTTTTATAAAAAAGGTAAGCACATCAACTAATGAATAAAACACAATATTCTATTGATTTTCCATGTTTCAGGTAATCGGTAACTTATTCACTTCTGAGGACATTGAAAAATCAAACGTTTCTCTTTCCACGGTCTCGTATAATTGTGAAAATATAATTCACAATAACAACCACAATTGGACAAAATATCAGATCTAAAAACACAATATCAATGTCAACATTGAGGACGCTTATATACATTTGTTGATTGGTAAAATTGGATAATTTATATTGGGGGCGATGGGGACCTTCACTTCAATATCAGCGTCATGAATATAAATGATGAAGAACCCTGCTTCTTAAAGACGCACTGTCATCCAGCATCCTTTGCGCGCTGGCTGTAAAGTAAAAAAAACTCAGGAAAATTACGGTGGCAGTGCAAACGAATCACTATTCTTTTTTTGAATCCAAAGCTCAAACGTAAAATCGTTAAAATAAACAATCTTTACTATTCAGATCAATTTCAGATTTCAAACGTTATTTTTCACAAAGTAAAATTCTAAAAACAGAGTCGAAAAGGAAAAGGTTACTCTGAGGCTCCGGACAATATTCCCCCTACTATTAAGTTTTGAATATTTGTCCAACACCGCTTTCTTATTAGTACACCGCTTTCTTATTAGTACCCCACCCAGGGGCGGAGTACCTCCTGACTTAAGCAGAAGGGCGTGTCCTATATTTTTAGGTCTGAAAAAAATGTTTTGTCAAAAATGTTTTGTTATAATTTTGGCTCTAAAATTTCAAATCTTATATTTTTGGGTAAAATATTGACAAATAGCATAGTTATATCAATGGAAAGATATACCGTAGGCAGCAAAATTGCATCATAACGTGCGTCATGCTGTTGTATTTTCCATTCCATTATATTTTTGGGTGAGTTAAATACTTCTTCGGAAACTCCCCCTATCCATGTTAGATGGAACTGCCCCCCGCCTGGGGTACCCACTACTAATGATCTATGGGTATTTGACATTTGAAGTAAAACATCTAAACCGACGTTTGTCATATGTGTTTTACGTCATTAGTCATAAATAGACCATCCGAGATCAGATCAATTCCAAGATTTTCCCCAACCCCCCCTACTATTCCCATCTCTTATTATTCGGAACCCCAACATATAACTTTCCCCACTAAATTGTTATCATTACAAGCATTAAAATGGCAATAGCGTGTTTATTTCCTTTAAACGTCCACCTTATCATGTCCTTAAATTAGTGCACTCATATCATGTTTCATAGGCGCATACTTGTTGGGGAACTGAAAAAACATGTTATAGGAAACTGTAGTAGCCACTTTTGGAAAATAAAGAAACCTAAATGCAGGAAAGATTCGATCGGCATTTAAGACACTTTATAAAATGGTTCAAAGCAACACTACTTTATAAACCTGTAATGATTATGTTGCCTTAGCAGATTTAGGCGGGTTATTTGGTTGGTTCAGTTCAGGCGAATAATAATTCTGTGCTATTTTTTGTAGATGAGTGAGTTCCTTTCTGTAATTTGTTGGGCTCAAGTAGCTTAATTCATGAGTTCTCAATGAATAATTGTAAATTCAAATTTATGGAAAATTGAAAACTCTACTGTTAGAAACTTTTTGTACAAATTGTGGCAAAACTTAAGAAGCCCTACTACAAAGCCCAGAGCCAAGGTTCTTATGTAGAAAAAATGAGTTTACATATTTGAAGCAAAACCCACCTAGGTTCGGAGCACATGCCTGTTACCATTTCCGGAATAACCCCCCCCCCCCACGTGCCTACGTAACAGAAAATTTAACCAAAAAGACATTTACTTCACTTTGATGATAAAGTAACAATAACTGCGACGCAAAAATAATTGTTTTAAATTTCTCCAGAAAATAGAGATAATTAATTAGTAATTAGAGGAATAAAGTGGTTAGAGAAACGGAAAATTTTATAAAAGAAATCCTATGAAATCCGCTACTAGCGCTCACAAAATAAACTTGATCGTACATCAAGGAAAACCCGCAGATTTTTATTTGTTTGTTAATTCTGTTAAACTTTATTTGTGTAATTTTTGTGAGTTTATTCTTTTTTTATTAGTAAAATTATGTCGAGTTGCTGATTTGAGTTGTTTTTAAATATGATAGTCCACGACAACAATTTTGTATTTATATACAAAAAAAATACAGCTCTATCAATACAATATTGTAAAACGTTAACGTAAGATGATAAAGACAAACGTTTTAAGAGCTTTGATTATTGTTAGCGACAAAAAATTCCGTTTTCATTCTTTAATTGATATAACCAAAGTCGTGTACAAAGGTTGTGCATAGTCTACATGAACATGGAATGCGAAACCCTCTGATTTTATTTTTAAATATCAAAATGTTTTCTGAAGTTCTTATATGTAGAGGAATTGAATTCCAAATATGGCTACATTTACAGGATAAGCCTCGATTCCATATGTTTGAGTGTCTGTGGTTTATTTTGTTGAAAAGTTTGATTTCTTAAATCATAAGAAGTTTCTGAGAATCGAAATGTATCATTTATAAATTCAGGGTTAAGATTGTTAATTGTTTTGTAAATTTCTATTGCAAAACATTGTAGATAATTTTGGTGTACTGTTGTGGAGTTGTCTTTATCTAGTAGTTGTTCAAATGTTGATGTAGTGTCATCGTAAGCAATTTGTAATGCTCTTTTATGAATGTTATTAATAATGTTGTTTGCTTTTCGATTACAAAACATCCAGATAAGAGAGCAGTAATTAAATGAGCTCATAGTGAAAGTTTGAATTAACAGTTTCTTTAAATACTATTCTTATGACAAACCACTGCGGAACAAAACAGAACCAATGCAGAACGGAACCAATGCAAAAATGATGTTTAGCAAGTCATTATGATGAAATTGAAATTGAAAAAAAAAACAATTTAAAATGGTAAGAGCTTATGATGACTATAACGTCATATACATTGTCCTTTACAACCTTAACACAAAAGGGGAAAGGAAAAACCCTGATCTAACAGGAAAAGTGTGCATTGAAAATATTTTTACCAGTTCATCAAAAAGAATCTGCAGATAATAAACAATTTCGTGAAATGAAGACCCCACGCTAAATATGCTCAAACAGAGGCACCTCGTTTGAGCACTCCAGCGACACCCATTCCCCTAATCAAAACCGTTCGTGACGCTGTTTGTCTCATATTTTAACACGAGTAGCAGTAATATTCGACAAATGTTCAAAAGCAGAAGAATCCAAGCCGACATCTTAATCTAATCAACGATTACAAAAACCAGTCTGTAGTGACAAATTTCGCACCTAAGTACAACATGCGCCAGACTTTTGCTGTGTTTCTCGTCAAAGTGGCCTAATCTATTCCTAACAAAACAACCGATATTTGCTAATGTGCCTCTTATAATCAATAGAAATCGTGTGAAAAAACGTGTGCTGTTTATAGAGCTAAGCTAATCTTCTTATCCGACAAGAAACGACCAGGAAACCGGTTAAAAACGGGGGTATTTTAACATGCTTCATAACATGAACAACAGGTGACCGCTGGGGAATAGTTCGATAAAATTCTGACTAAGCCAAGTGTACACTTTTGTGTAAAAAACTGCCTTGTTGAAAAAAGTTTATAAAGAGTACTTTTGGAAAACGCTATTTAGGAGCAGGGGTGTTTATAATTTTTTTTTCAAGAACGCATGAAGCTCACGCACTTTTTTAAAAGAAACCTGATTTTTAACTACAAATGGTGTTGTTTGGAAAATTAAAAACCTTCAGTGGGTATTCAGTCCAAAAAATTAAGAACATTTTACAATGTCAATTGTTTTATTCTTCTTTTTTAAGTTAGCGTCTAAAAGATGGTTAAAAGCTAATTTACACTAACTAAATACTGTTACTCTATTATAATATATGCCTAATGAAGAGACATTTATCTCTTCGACGAGAAAATGGCAAAAAAATAAAATCCTATTGCTGATTAGTAACATAACAAAAGAAGCATATATGCTACTCAAACAAACTTAAAAGAAACTTTCACAAAGAAGCTCTCCAGGGCCGAACCATTTCCTTGAAAATGATTTATAGAAATACCTTTTAGTGGACAAAATAAATGGGGGGTATAGATAAATAATAATCTGAAACTGCACAGAACATAAATCAACTGGGTTGCTGCTGTATACTTCATTGATCAACAATTGCTGTGATTGTTTAATAAATTAGCCACAGTGAAGGCAAACTTTATAAATTATTATTAAATAGACACTGTTCCTTAAATGATTTTTGGGTGTTATATATTTCAAGGAAAATTAAGTGGTTATCATTAGTATCTCTTATATTGCCGAGAAAGCTCGCTCAGGTATATCGAGAAAGGTCGTTCAGGTAGGTAAGGCGTAAGTGGTTATATGAACAAATACAAGGCGTATTCTTTGGGCGTCTTCTGAAAGTAGAATTTCCAGAGTTGGAATGTGTCCTGTTTTTGTAACCCCTACCGAAATTCAGAGTCTTCCGAGAGGAAAATTCTTTCTTGTTCAAAACGTGTTTTTTGGTCATTCTCCATTTGGTAAACTTCCGAGAAATCTTTTCGTGCCTTTTTGGGCTCTTCTGAAAACGGTAGACTTCATAGACGTCTCGGGAATCTTCTCGTTTAGAATACGGAATGCGCCATAGGACCCAAAAAGATATTCACAAGTTTAAAAAATCATCAAAATTCGTCAAAATTTTATTTTCTTACATTGTTTCACTGTTTATACCAGTTCTAGGATGTTAGGGGAAATGCACTTGCATGGTTTAAATCCTATTTATTTGACAGAAATCAATACGTTTCGATGAACGGTAAAAACGTGTGCCTCAGGGATCTGTACTCGGACTTCTATTCTTCTTACTGTTCATTAATGATTTGCCAAATGTTAAAAAAAACTGAGATTCTACCTTTTTGCAGATGATACAAATACTTATTTTGAATCTGAATGGTTGATTGTATTTAACGTGCCGGCTTGCGAAAGTCTCGAGATGACTGGTTTCCAGCAAGAAACACGGGTGAACATGCCGCATCCGGGCATGGGGCCGCTGGCTTAACGTCCCCTCCGAAGGACGAGGAAACGAGCTGGTCAGTTGCCTGGAAGGTTGCCCATCCAACTGTTGACCCGCCTAGAGCATGCTTAACTTCAGTGATCTGACGGGAACTGTTCAGCATGCACAGCCACTCGCTTCCCAAATCGATTGAATCACTAGATAAGCTTGTTAAAAAAGTTAATACTGAACTTAAATATGTGAAAAGATGGCTTGATGCAAAAAAAAACTCTCATTAAATATAAGGCCCCGTTTACACGAGAGCGGACGAATATGCGAGCGGATAAAAATTTAGTACGGTTAGCGGTACAGTACGAATATTCTTTCAATTTGGCCTCCCGTTTACACGGGGAAAATTCGTTCTGATTTTTTTGTGAACTTTTTAAGAACATACGCAGTTTGATGGATTACTCATGCAAACTCGTACCACGTGCTTTCTCGAGATCGTCAGCTTTCGCGCAAAAATTATAAAATAAAGTACTCGTTCATCATCGCTTGCTCTCCCTATTATTGACAAGATACTATTGAAGAAAGGCGTATCAAAAGATAAATATGGCAACAAAGCAGAAGAAAGTTGAGAAGGAATATTTATAGAGCCTTTATATAGCCATTATTAGAATTGCAAAAAGAAACGAGAGCAATCTCGCACCAAAACTATCTTTCTCCTTCTCTTCCTACTTTTAGAGATTTGAAATTACTTACCATCAGAAATTTTTAAACTTAACTTATTACCTTTTGTTTATGAATCAACAAATGAGCTAACACCCCTTTGTCGTCACGATTTGTTTTCTTTAAATTCATTTATTCAGCAGTATGCAACAAGGTTGTCCACTCGAGGTGATTTGTTTTTGACAAAAAAAAACACACTAAAATATGGTTTGAGATCCATTTGGTATATGGGGCAAAGTTATGGAATGATTTGCCCGTAGCAATTAGAAATTTCTATTCGAAATGTTTATTTAAAAGGAATCTTAAAATATATTTACAAAACTCATATTTCAAATCTTTGATTGGCCAATTTAAATACTTAATTAACCTTGACTTGAAATTAATGGGTTTTATGACAGGAGGCTCGTTTGTTTGCCTACTTTGAGAGCTCCTCCTTTTTTGAATTATACTATATGCATCACCAGATTTGTTTATTTAATTATTTACCATTCTATTAATTTACCATACTAAATTGTATTTATTTATTTTTCTATTGGTTGTATTTGTTGAGTTGTATTTAATGCAGTAGAATTTGAAATATATATTCATTCATTCATTCGTGTCCTACTTTTAAACCCAGGTCTAGAATTTTTCTGTGAAAATTAAATCTAGGAAAAGGGTACGTTATTGTATGAAAAATACGCCCGCCCCGGCATAATGTGTTCTATATCAATTAATACAATGCCGAGTGAATGTAGCCTGTGGCCAGGACTGGGAACTAGGAACCACGAAGGAAGGAAGAAGGAAACAAATCTTCTTCACTTTTTCCTTCGCAACTCTCAAGCCTGTCCAAAGGCTCAATTAAATGTTGCCTTCACTACAAATCAGACAAAATTAAGATAAATTTTCATGAAATATGACAAAGCATACTTCTACAAACATCTTTACTATTGCACGAACCCTCGAACCGTGTCAATTAATATTTTTACACTTTTTTTTATGGGGTGACCGAGAAAAACCTATCCCTGTTTGTTGGGCTGTAGCTTAAAACCCGTGAGAATAAAAATATAACACTGCAATTTCGTTTACATCATAACCAAAACTGGAAAAAAGAACAGCCTTCGCCCGTGCGCATTCAAGTCAATTGAAAAACCATGATTCGTTTCCAGTCCTTATTTAGACATTAAAACAGCCTGCTTGCTTCCATGCCGATTTGAGGAATTTGATAAGTGAATCTCTTTAAGTTTTAAACTGCTGAGAGAGCCATTCAAGTAAGCAGGTTGTTTTAATGTCAAATCATGGACTGAAAATAAATAATTTTCTTCTCAAGTTAATTTGAAAGTTTACGAATTAAAGCAATTATAATTTCAAGTTTTGGACAGGTAAATTTGGTTGCAGGTGATTGGATGATATCGCAAACTTACAATTTGCCCTTCAGATGTCATTTTTGCACAATTTTATATTTTTAGTGTATTGTTATTTTAATCTGTAGCCTTGCAAACGGGAATAGTTTCTTTTTGGGCACCAGGTCTAAAGTTCTTTGTCAATATTTTCTTGCAACATGTTTTATTGTTTATTACTAACTGCCATACTTTTTAACCATTTCCGTAACAATTGCAATGCTGTTTACCCCTATTTGTTTGAATAAAAAATTACACGAGTGACAACGAGAAATGAGGATGGATTTCGTTTGAGAAATCGTTTATGACTATACTTTTAATGTGTTCTACATTAGTTGCTGCAATGCTAAGTAAATGTTGTCTTCACTGTAACGTCAATTCAGGAAGGAAATTGTGATTAAATGAATTTCATCAACGATAATAAGGCAAAATTATGCAAACACGATCTGGGCAGTCGTGAGAATGTTTAGATTGAAGGGTGTGTAAAAGAAACTGTTTTCCAAGTTTTCAGTAAAATGCTCACATGTATTTAATGCTATTCTGAATGTAAATGTTTCCGTTACATTTATTTATTGTCTGTTTACAACGAGGAAGGAGATACACTAGCACAAGGGTCAGAGTAAACTCGTGTTTACAAGCAAATTTCACGGGCAGAGTAACCCTGGCAACTGGATCAACTTATGCGCACTCCATGAAAGGAGCGGCGAGGCTTCGCATCGTCTATATCATAAAAAATAGTCGCAGAAACGTTGACTTGGGTGCAAGGGTAACCAAATCTCCCAGTTAGAGTGAAGTATACCAGGTGATAGGATATCCCTAGCTTGCTTGTACACCCAACGAAAAACATTACAAGAACTGAACAAAGGATATGGTTTTTGTCTTCCATTTTTTCTCTTAAGTATTTTAACAAATCTTAAAGTATATGTGGAAAATAATTTTTAAGATCAAATAAAGCCCAAAAATTTTGATCATATTGTTTGCACAAGTTACATGTGCAATTGAAAGATTGTATATTCTTTATTTGATTTTTGAAAATACAGAAAGTTGGCGAGCTTTTTATTCGTTCTTGGATCAAGTTCCAAATTTATTTAAGTCGGTATGATACACTGTTTAATCCATAGTTTGTATCTTGGGGTTTTCCGAAATGAAAAGGGATAACGTTGATAGCAAATATGTTGTTCATAAATGTTGGATTTAGGCCATTAAATGTTTCATATATTTCGATTACAAGAGTTTGTAGATTTCTGCGATAGGTTGTACCATAGTATTAGTTTTAGTTAGTAATTCCTCGAAGGTTGATTGATAATAATTCCAATTATTCTTGAAGCTCTTTCCTGTATCTTATTACTAAGATTAATGCCATTTTTACTGCAGAATATCCAGACAAGAAGGCAACAGTTGAAAAATGATAATAAAAAACGTGTTCATCAAAATTAGTAGAGCAACCCTAGAAATAGGGTAACCCTGCCTCCTTAAATTATTGGGGATGAAGCACCCCCCTCCCAAAAGAAGCGTCACTCATGAACACGATCAGGTCGGTGCTAGATCATAGCACACAGTGAGGATACAACTATTTCTAGGTGTATGACAAATATTGCTCGTTCTTAAGCTATACATTTCAAAATAACTTTTTCAGAACGAACTGTTATTTCTCATATATCTAGAGATGATCTGTGTCCTGGTATATACCACACGATTGGATACTAACATCAAGAGGGCATAAAGCTACCGTATTTCCTTGACTGAACATGCCCAATGCAAAGACGCTGGTTAACCAAGAAATTACTTAAAGAACAAACCTGAAAAATAGAAAATAAGAGCAGGCAAATATTTAGACATTGCAGTCAAAAGTTAAGATGTGATAAACGAAGAGGTTCTAAGCAAAAAATATTTATCTAGGATCAATGAATGAATGTTACTTCTAATTCCTTTATTAGTAGTTAGTCTAAAGCCCCCCCAACGTCTACTAGCTACTTGTACATGGTTGATAAAAACTAACTTCACTGCTAATAGTGATAATAATACGATAATAATTATAAATTGGCATGCAATAAAATTATTATAACTTAAAGAGATGTTGCCAATGTTCTGGACGTATGGTCTACGGAAGGATATTTGATTTTTCTCTTAAAGATTTCCACAATGTTTGCCATATCCCATTTGCCAAATGGGATATCATTCCATAATTTGCTACATCTGTAGAATATAATATGATGCCAGGGAAATTAAAAACTGGAAAGTCACCTGGCGGAGATGAAATTCCTCCAGAAGTACTAAATTACTGCGATCTTGATGTGATAATACTTGACTACGCCAACAAGTTATTGATCAACCATGAGAAACCACAACAATGGTCCGACATCAATTTAATGCCTTTACCGAAATCAGGTGATCTCGGCAACACATCCAACTATAAAGGCATTGCTCTGTCTGCAGTAGCCGCAAAAATGGTGAACAAAATGCTTCTGCTACGAATTCAGCCCAAACTAGATCCATACTTACGTCCAAGTCAAAGTGAATTTTGACCAAAACGTTCTGCCACAGCTCATAGTCTGGCAATACATCGTGTAATCGAAAATGTCAAACGCAAACATCTAAAAGCCGTAATACTCTTCGTTGATTTCAGCAAAGCTTTTGAAAGTATACATCGTGGGAAGATGCTCAAAATTCTGAAAGCCTACGGCATACCAGACCAACTTGTACAGACTATCGATAAACTGTACGAACGCACTAGAGCAAAGGTCATATCACCGGACGGTGAGACTGAATACTTCAACATTCTAGCAGGTGTGCTCCAAGGCGACACTCTTGCACCATACTTGTTCGTTATTGTAGTTGAATATGTAATGCGCACAGCTATCAACGGGAAAGAAGAGGAATTAGGATTCACTCTACACCCAAGAAAAAGCAGACGCATCCCATCAATAAACAAAACCAATGTTGACAGATGATATAGCCGATGATATAGCCCTACTGTCCAATGAAATTAATCAAGCCCAACAATTACTGAAGCAAGTTGAGATAGAAGCTGCCAAAGTTGGCTTACACGTTAATGCGAAAAAGACAGAATTCATGCCCCATCACCAAGATCAACCGCACAACATCATTCATTCCATCAGCGGTGGAGAAATAAAAGAAGACGAAAACTTTAGATACCTGGGAGGTTGGATGAAAAGCTGTGAAAGCGACATCAAAATCAGAAAAACTCTTGCATGGGCGGCATGCCACAAACTAAGATCAATTTGGTCATCATCTCTCAAGAAATCAATAAAAACACGCCTATTTCTATTCACTGTGGAATCCGTATATAAAAGAATGCTACGGATGGCGCTTGATATCTCATGGAAACAGCACATGACTGATGAAGAACTGTGTGGCAAACTACCAAAAGTTACCAGCAAGATAGCTATGCGTTGACTTCGACTAGCTGGTCATTGCGTGCGTCATCCCAAAGAAATCGCCTCACAACTTGTCCTCTGGGAATCTTCGAGAGGAACAGTTAATCGAGGAAGAAAACTGGATGATTTGATCAAGCGCGACACTGGTCTGGACAGCATCGATGAAATCGACACCAAACACGGGCTTTAGGAATTGTGGTGTGTTGTGAAATGAGGAAATGAGTGTATCGTGAGCGGAAGCAGAAAAAAAAGCAAAGTGCCGTATGACGTGGCGAGTGTGTGTAAATGGGATAGCGCGGTGTAACGCAGTTACGGAAGCGTGAAGACGACGACGACGGTGTGTTGTGGTATTGGGAGGACTAAAAACGCATGGGTGACGAGAAACCAGACTATAGAAAACATGCAAAATAAAAACACACATAAATTTAATTGTTTTACGTGTGTTCAAAATAATGGGATGATGTGGAAAAATGGAGCTACAGAAATATAACTCAAGCCCGTGCATTGACATTGGGTTAAAAATTATCATCAAATTAACAATCCTTAATTTCCAAGCACTTCTCGAAAAGGTCGAAAGATTTGAAAAAATTAAAATTAAACAAATAAACGATTAGAAATTTGGTAGAAAATGTTCCTTTTCGTTTACATACTGTTTTCTGGTCGACTGTTTCCTTCTCAATTGCTATTTTTTCAGTGTTTCAAACAGAAAAAGTCAGTGTTTCCAAACTGTAGCTAACAATAAAGTTACAATTTCTGAAAAATAACATTAGCTCCAGTATAACTTTAAATCATGAAAATCTAGTATAATTAGCTCCAGTATAACTTTAAATCATGAAAGTCAATGAAAGACTACCAGTTAATATGACACATACTAAAATACAAGTAGTTATGCTACAAAGAGTTCCATGTGGAGAGTCTACTGTGGTAAATGGGGTCAGCTTTCAAGGGGGTGTCGTGGGTGTCCATATTCATAATTTTATCTGGGGCCAAGATCCACAAAGTTTTTAAATCCAAAATAACCTGTGCGTAATACCTTTTTCATAGGTTCTGTACAATATTGATATAAATAGATAACTTTTGCTTCCGAACAGGATCCACAATGCTGCAAATTTTCAATCCCTGCAGTATTTTGAATCAAATTTGTTGATCCGAAATCCCCTTACATCACTTCAAGTAAAACCAAACATTAAACCAAAAATCGACCTTGTTTCATCTATGCCTCGTTTAGCTTGACATATTTCACCTTCCACAGTAGAATCACAGAAACGTGTAATTGTACATTGATTAGAATATATACATCCAATAAGAAATTAATCATTTCTGAATAATATGATCAAAACGTTATACCAAACTAAGAATGTTAAACACTGTGAACACATCTCTTAATAACCAGAAAACTAAAGACAATTATAGTTTCTCATTTTAACTAAAACTTCAGCAAAATGTTCACCAAAAACAATATTATATTAAACTGATTTGATGATCTAAAACCTTCAGAACAAGGTTATCAAGAATCTTAGCTTACTGACGTTTTTGAGAACTTTTCTGACAAATTGTTTTGCTTCCGCATTGGAGAGAGCAGGACGATTGCTGACGACAAAAAGGCTAACTAGAATGATACAAACCATCAAGTGATTCTCAAAACCCTTGCCTCGAAGAAAATATTACTTAAAATGAACATTCGCATATTAAACTAAAAAAGCATAAAAATGCAAAGAACAGAACGATTGCTAAATGTTGCAAAAGAAATCTTCGCTTTGAACTCGTACCGTGCAAATAGTACAATAAGTCCCCGCATGTAAAAAGCTGGTTTTTCAGATTGAGCTCTATTGTTTCGAAAGTTTCCATTGATTTTCTAAACGTTTCTTCCGAGTAGATCTTTAATTGCGGGGCTTTACTGCAGCAAAAATACCATATATGTTCATCAACCTTCAGCGTGAAAATTGATGATATATTTAAAAAAAAACATCGGGTTTAATCTTGCCTGCAAAATTTGAAAATATTATCCTCATGGGTGCATACTCTTTTGCAGTGCCATGCATAAAATTATAGATATGTTTTTATTTTTTTGCCATTAATTTTATATAACACTCACACTTACATTGTTTTTTTTTCAAATAAAATTTTGTTCATAATATTCTCTCAAACAATCATCAATGAAAATGAATTGTTTTTCTTGTTTTCCCAACCCAGCTATCCCAATGCTTATAACTGCTAATAACATTTCAGTTTCAATGACGTCATATAAATACTAATTCCTGAACAAACTTGCATAGTGAAAGGTATTCTACAAAGTACTAAACGTAATATATCCAAACGTAGTATAACGAAATATTTAGACCAAAACATTTAAGTGTGTACTGTAAAACCATCGAAAAAACGTCTCCCAAACTAAATCTATTAAATTCCATTGTGGCTAACAAACTAAAACTAAAAAAATGTCAAAAGTAAAAGGAACACCGTATTATCTATTAACAAACCCTGCTTTACACACATCTTGAATCGCATAGAGCACGATATTAATCTATCATTAAAAGTATGAAATAAAGTTAAAAATAAGGTTAATTCAGAGTTGCTAGGAAACTTTCCACTGTCGCTATGAGATACACAAACTTTTGGGGTCTTGGAACAAAAGTTTAAAGACCAAATTTGGGATTTACGGAATTCTTGTTCTTTGAGTTTGAAGATTTGTAAGATCTAAAAGAAAACGGCCTTGAATTGATTTTGTTTGTTTGGTGCATCCCCATGTTTTATGAAAATTAACGAAAGATCAGCATAATAATTCCAACATAAAATGCGCAAAGAAAAGAAAAACGTTTGAAAAAACAAATTTAAAGAACACTGTTTCCAGCGAACAGGTTTTCGGTATAATAAAGCAAGCAAAATCAATACCAACACTTTAAAACAGAACGTATCCAGACATTTGTTTTTAGTATGATGGCTGTGTTCGTAAACATGATTTTTCTTGTTTTGATAAAAATGTCACTGAAAAACATGTTTAATCATCTTCGTCACTGGGCTTCTTGTTTTTCTTGCCAAGAATCTTTTTCAATGGTTTTGACATATAGTATGGCTTTTCTGGTGAGCCGTCGTGTCTCTCGCAGTCTTCAACTGTTTATAAAATTAAAATAACAAAAATTAAAAACAAATGATTTAATTTTTAACCCCTACAACACTTGGAGAACCATTAAAAAAAATTGTAGAAAATGATATTTTATCAAGGTAAATTCATTGTATATTTCAGAAGTTCTTATGTGACATCATGTATTGAATTGGTAGAAACTTGGATATAATTTGGCTGTTATTTTCTAATTCATGTCATTCAAATGCAAATAACTAGATATTTATTTGTCTACTTTTTACAGTTCTACTTTAAAAGTCTCAGATGACAGTATAGTATCGGTCAGTCTAGTTGTT
>JAYJMH010024226.1:0-18703 GCA_036873815.1 Phacellophora camtschatica
GAAAGGATTGACGGAGAAACGATTCAACTTCCCTCTTGTGAATTGTTGCACGGAATCTTTCCATTAAATGTAAACTCGTAATCCCTCGGACGTCGCTTTCAAATTATTTTGATGTTTTTGGCCCTACCTGTTTCGAGGTACAAGCCACCAAACGGGTGAACTTTATTTTGAGACACCCGGTACATATTCAGCAATTAATCATAAATAAGAACGAAAATAACAATCAAATAACAACGAAACTAATAACAGAAAGCAATGAAAGACTCCCTGGAATAAAGGGAAAAATGTTAATCCAAATGAAAATAAGTTTATTTGGGATTAAAGGTTTTTCCTGAAAAACAAGCACAAGGCCCCCCTTGAAGCTTATTTACGTGTAGAACAAATGTACAACAACGTCAACATAGGATCAATGATGAACTAAAAACGACACATGAGAATTAAGCAAAATTTGATTGAAACAAACAAAGCAGGAAAAAAGCAAAGCCTGTATTTTGTTTCTCTTTGCTGCAAGCGAAGCTAAGTATATTACCGGATTAGCAAGGCAATGTTATTTCTGCGCGCTATTTTCAAAAGTACTTCCAGAATCAGAATACCACTGAAGGAACAAGGAAATAGCACCAAAGGAGATGAAGTAAATACTATAAACAGCGCAATTCATTTGTTCACTCCTTCGCATAGATAAAGTTCAGAAATTGGATTTTGCCTATTTTGGCAAGATGACATCCTGGGATCAATTTAAAGTCATTGCTGGAAGAGAAATATGCAGCTATGAAAACATATTGTACTTGAATAATAATTAAAACAAGTGTCTGGTGGTGGACCAAAAACAATTCCGCGGTTTTCTGGGCTATCCTGCAAATTCTGTTCGATAACCTTGGATTTAGAGGTATCACTCAACCTTCTATGATAATTCTAAAGCACCCAAAATTCCCAAATAACAAAAAAACAATGTGTTCTTTTAGACTTCGAAATGAACAGAAAACATTTCTGGAAAGTCCATTCCGTAATTAAATTGAATGATGTCTGTGAATCAAAGTTAATCTTTCGGACATCTTTCTGCGTTACTTTACGGCCTTGCAACAAACATAGTTTGTAAAATAGCCCAGCAAATGATTGAATTATTTTTTGGTCCTCGGCGCTCATGGGTAGTATTATGCTGTAAATAAACGGTTCGTTGGTTGGTTGGTTGGTTCATTAAGTCTGTCCGGGCTAAACGTTTGGCTCTATGGGTACTAAAAAATACACAAACTCTATCACATTGTCAGTATCTGTCCCGCACAAATTTTAAATACAATTTATACAAAAAATAACTTTATGTCCAAAGAATTTGGAAAGAGAACGTGTCCGCCTCAAGGAAGAACTGCGGTTAAAATGTCCGCTTAGTGGAAATGTCCGCTTGTAGAAAGTTGATTGTATAAGACTTTAAATGATAAATAAAATTTATATTAGAAAGAATTCAAGCGGACAGATGAAAGAAAATTCTTTGGAGTTTTCAACAAATTGTATCTTTAGTGCAAACACGGCCTGACCAAATGAAAATAAGATTTATCTTCGTTTGATTCGTCTGAAAATGTCAAGCAGATTGAACGGATAAGCCAAACCCCTATAAAAACAAACTAAAGATATGACACGGAGAAGAAACATTCTAATTTTTCTTTGGGGATTGATTTTCAAGACAAGCAACATTCTTCTGAAGGATTTTCAATGTTTCTCTTCAACAAACACTATGCTCTATGTCTGTTACCTCAATATGCCGACTGGTGGTAATGGATGAAAGATATGTTTTTCAAGATGCTACATAACAATCACTTTACTCGTGCACCGCTTTGAAACTTCAAAGAAACAATGAATAATGCTCTATGCATTCCAAACTATTTTCCACAGATCGCACAAAAACATCGCTGAAAGAAATGTGCGCATGCGTACCAGAAATCAATTCAAACATTTAACCGAAAAGAAATGTGACACCTTTACATTAGGTTTTGTGTTTCTGAAATGAATCTTCTTTCTTCAGATAACCTCCTTGAAGTAATTCGGGGATATCAAAGACATTTTTTCAGTGAAAAAGAAATGGTACAATTTTCAGACACAACTGTATTTTCAGTCTTGAAATTAAAACACATTGAGTTCTTAACCAAGAAGAAATATTATTTCGAAAAACGTTGATACATACCGTAAAAACTCCAATTTGCGCTACGTCACTTTCACTAAACACCGTACCTAGGCAATATTTGCAAACTAACAGAAGATAACCTTTGTAAAAAGAGTTGTGTTGGTGATTCATTTTCACAAATTTTGTAAGGAACAATAATTGGTGATAAGTTAAAATCTTTGCTGGATAATTTATAGAGCTTGGACTAAAGCCAGTAAATAAGCTCTGTTTAAAAGCAAAATATATCGGATAAAATGAATTCTTGTCTTTTCAAGCACGCGATATTTGATAGATTAGGGTGGCTAAAAAAACAAGTAAAGAGTAAGCATGGATTAAAAGATTTGTTATGTTTGAACTTTGCAAATTTAGCAGTTTATTGGAGTTTCACATCTCTGTCATATGACATGACAGGACAGGACAGGATGATACCATTATTTTCGGGGTCAAATAATGATGACAAGATCTTTAATTCTTCATACTTAAATTAAGCATCTGCGGAGAAGAACTTCCAGAAGATTTTTCTGTTCCTTAGGAATTATACAAAATATAAAAGAACCTGGTGGGGCCAGAATGTCGGCTACAAAACAACAGAAAGAGAGAACAACTCTAAACTTGGAATCGTTAGATCCCACTTTGCTAGTCGTGATTTTGACATCAGAATACTTTGGTTTACCGTGTTTCCTTGCCTTACCACTATAAATAACCGCAGAGCATCTTTGTATGCTTGCATCTGCAAATATATGTAATTCTATGGTAGTGATGTTGGAGTGATCTCTTTCTGTTGGAGCCAATCTTGGAATTTTAATTTTAATGGGTAGTCTGCCTCTGCAGTCATTTACTTATTCTTTTCTGAAAATCCTCTAGAAGTTTCAGAGACAACAAATCGCTTTAAAAATGGGTGGGGCTCAAGGGGTTCTGGAGGCAAAGCCCCCACAATTTTCTTTAGCATTGGCATTCAGTCCCTTGGAAACTTTTTCAAACAAATTAATATGAGTACCTCCACTACAATGAAATAACATAACAAAGTTTTATTGTTTTATTTTACCCCTATCAATTTTTGTTCATTTCGACCCACGTCAGTTTTTAAATTTATTGCTCCTTTCTTTTCACTTATTGTTGCTAAAATTGTATTATTTTATTCATTCACGTTCACTCAAAATTTTCTCGCATATTATCTCGCAAAATCGTAACAAAAATCGTAAATAAAAGTAAGCTTTCTAGCGACTATCGATATAAAAATAATTTTTTCGAGGTTAAAAATCACGTGCTGCACGTGACCCAAAATAAGCAATTTCATTAGTTTTTCCAAAACCTTGGACAAAATTTGGGACAGGATGAGCTGTGAAAACAGAGCCTTGGAAACACACGACGAAATTCTGGTTATCATCTTTGAATAGGTTGGATTAACGTTGATTTGACTTCGTTATGCTGGAAATAATATGTAAATAATATCTTTGAATAGGTTGGATTAACGTTGATTTGACTTCGTTATGCTGGAAATAATATGTAATAATATATTCAAAAAACGTTACTGAAAACTGAAGAAACAAACGATGTGTGACTGCAGCTTTGGACGAACTTAGGCATTTTTCTGTGTCAACTGGCACGTTAAAATTGCTTTTTGGATCTTGTCCTAAGTTTGGCGCCAATCAGTCAAAGCACTACTTTTGGATGTCACGTGGACCTTGTCACACACGTGCTTTTTATATCGAAAAGGCGGATTAGAAAGAGATAATAAGGAGTGTTATAATTATCTCTCAAAAACATAATTTTAGCATGCAAATTTTAGATCTGCAATGTGTAAAATACATCTATTAATTGTCCTCCAATCTATTAAAATATTGCACTTGATTAAACTAATGTGAGAATGGACATAATCGCTTAAGACAGAAGTGAACAGAAGAGAACAGAAGAGAACAGAATAAAAAAGTGTTGCACAAAAACTGCAGATTATTGACAAAATTTGTTGGCATAGGCAGAGAGCATTTAGATTTCGATTTTGACGCTATTATAAGATGATTGGTATTTAATTTTACTGATACACAGTTTGAGCTATTTAGCTTGAACTATATGCAAGACAATAAATATCTATGAAGACCTTAATTGAAAATCAAAATAAATGCTTTCTTGAAATGGGAATCATATAGCATCCAATCCTTGGCAGAAATTAATTGTTTGCATTATATGATGTTATATAATGACCTAATATTATGACCTTATATAATGAACAAAGATATTAGTGATCCAAGAACATATTTATTATCAAATAAAATCAAAAAGAGAAATGTAAAAGTCGAGGCTCCTCCAAAATGACTCTGTAAACCCTTAGCCTTTTTGGATTACTTAGACTGTTGTCCTATTTTTTTAAATGAATATTTTAAATCTCATGTTATGTTCGCGATAAAAATATATATTAATATAGACATTATTTTGAGTCTCCGTGAGTTCTCGTTAGGGTCCTAATCTTTAATAAAACTAAACTATATAAACAAAAGTTTCTTAGGCAATAATTCTCAAGGAATATACTTATTAGCAAAGCTAGAGTTAATGTAATATCATTTTGAAATTCATCTTTTGTCATTCCTGACTGATATGTGTCAAAATTAAAGCTGTATCTTAGCAACGCATTTCAATATCACATTTAAACATTACAAAACAATAGGTGATACTTTATATTGTCATTTAATGTAGTATCTTGGCAACCCAGGCAATGGACGTCATTAAAACTCGCTCCAAACAGCAACCTCCAATCCAACCATCTTGGCACTACACTATAATCCTTAAAGTATAATAAAAATCCAACTGTTTGCATATTTAAAAGAACTTCATCTTCCCTATAATTTCTAAATATATTCCAATCGAACAGTACATATTCTCGAATTTATAGAAATTTAATAAAAATTTCAGAAGTAAACAAGTTGAGTAACACAAAATCTTGCTCAATTATAATCTCGGTGCCTTACCAATCTTGGGAAGCCCATAAATTCAAGCAAAATTTACTTTTCAAGACAGCACTTAATCAAATGACTCGATGCTGTACAAAAGTTTACTACATCTTGTAAACAAGAGGTTCAAGAAAAGGTCCAATACAACAATATATTCAGCAGCACCAAAGTATCGTAAGTTTTCTGGAGTTACTACTTCAATATCTTACGATAGGTCAGGCATTAAAACAAATATTGACATTGAGCCTGGAAAATCAACACTGTTTCTTGTCTTAAGATCAAATTACAATTACTAAACGTTACAAAACCACAAAAATAATGTACACTATATTTTCATTTGAATTAACTTGACCCGACAATATAACTTTATTTCAATAGGGGTTCCCGGTTTTTAATATGATCCTTCAATACATGTTGCAGCTAAATGATGAATAAGATAGATTGAACTCTATAACAGGTTTATTTCACAGTGCATCGAAACCACATATTAACTAGGCATGCGTCCCACTGTATTGCGATGCTATCCGAGGACTCTCTTTCATAGTCAATCTCATTCAACCGGTTTTGATTGAAATTAAAAAAAATTAACCAAAATAATCTTTTTTGGAGTAAGATTAGGAAGTATCCATTGAGCTGGATCCGGAATATAATACCATTATACCTCAAAGTACATGCAATTCATGTTTGAAAAAAGGACAGAATATCTATATGCCGATTATTAAAGAGATTCCGAGCGTAATCGGATTAGGTCTTTAAAATAGGCGGGTCTATTCAATGCGTTAATGAGGCAGCAAAGGAATAGCAAAGAATCGATAGCAAGGCAAACAAATCCATTTCGGCAAGTCCTTTTTTTACCAAAGAGAGCGCATGTTCGTGGTGTCTCGGAAGGAAAGAAAAGCTCATCAATTTAGATTTGGCGGTAATATTTTTTTCTAAATAAACATTAACACATCGGTCTTTTGCATGTACTGATACAAAATGCCAAGCTCAGACAGGATAATATTTGCATTAAATTATAGTTTAAGCTGATTGTCACACTCAAAGTTACTTAGTGTCTACAAGTTAATTGCTGATTTAATAAAAAATCTTAAGCTTCCTTGCCAAAAAGAAAAAGTATGCAAAAGACTAAAAAATGAAAAAATTATCCCACCCATAGATTCTGAAGATGAACGTACCTCCCCATTTTACTCTGCACAAACCACAATAATAAAAACAATAATAATAATAATAATAATAAAAATAATAATAATAATAATAAAAATAATAATAATAATAATAATAATAAATGAAAAAATAATACAAATTTCATTAAGCCAACTGTTCAAAAGAAGCTCCTTTAATAAAGGTAGAAATGTTTGCAAAGATATGTGTGCAATAGTCAAGATAGAATCAAAAACAAACATTTTGAAATGGCAAAAGATTGAAATTGTAAGTGGGCGAGACTGATTGACGTTTGCTTTTAAGAAGTGCTTTTAAGATCTGCTTTTTTGTTTGCGTTTCAACGCCATTGGGGACGAAAAAAACTTTAACATAGTCTTTCTTGGGATTAGAATGTCTAAGGTGTGGCAAATGTTGGGATCATATTAAATTTGAAAATCAAGATAAACTTATCCGTGCTATGCTATAAAAACATTGAGGTACCGGTATTTTGATTTAGAATGTTTGATTTCATTGGAATTTCCAAATTTATGTTATTTTATTTCATATATCCATGCAGAGTAACGATATAGCGATATAAATAAACAAAACATAACAACTAGATTAAAGAACTTTCAATTCAAAGCAGTCAAGCGTTAAAATGTATAACACCAAGTCCAAATTTACAAAAATACACTTAAAATATTCAAACATTTCAGTTAACTCTTTTTTGTCAGAAATTAATTGTAACTACTTTTTATTAACAGCAAGATTTCTGGTTGAAAGCGATAACTTTGGAAGAGTTCGTTTTAAAGGAATATTTACAGGAAAATATTTATGCATGAACAAAAATGGAAAACTGATACCAAGGGTATGCTTACAAATCTTTGTTCTTATTTTGCTACTATTAATGCTGCAATTACAGAAATCTCTTTGCAATGTAATTTGTGTATTAAATCTGACAACAAAGTAGATGTAGTAAATCTGACAAAACTTCATTCTTTGCGAAGTTGAGGTGTATTTTACTTTGCATTTACTATTTCACGAAACATAAAGTAAGGGTTAATCATAAAATTTCATTTTATCACAAGTTGATTCCATTATCAATTTACTATGATTTTATTCAACCACTCGTCATTTCCGTTCACAATTTATGTTAATGCAACACTCACTATTCAAATTTATAAAATGTTCTAATTTATTTTTCTTCGAATGATACATCATAACAATTACCTTTATATATGATTAACTTTCTAATTAAACTGTATTTTAATTGCAGGCAATTCGACGTCGCAAAGGCAAGAGCAAGAAATCCAGAAAAAGTCGTCGTGATAGAAACAAAAAAAGCTTTAGCAAATCCAGATTGATGAGAAGATGTGTCTTCAAAGAAGTCTATGAGCAATATGCATATATTTCGTACAAATTAGCAACTAATGAATCGTGGTACCTTGCTTTTGATAAACATGGTAGACCTCAAACGGGCAAACAAGCAAATGACAATATGAAATCACCAAATGACAAGATGAAATCAGCATATTTTATTGAAAGACCGATTGGTGTGAAAAGAAATGAATATGATGATTATCAAATATCTGAGAGAAGTTGGCCAAGTAGGCCAAAATACAACCGACGCAAGCACAAACGTAGCAAATACGCGACAACATATCAGAAATCTGAAAGAACCTGGCCATTACCTCCAGACAACAACATTATCAATGTTGCAATTATTGACAAATATTTAGGTCAATTCAGAAGTCGTAAGAAAGGCCTTAAAATTGCACTAAAAGAATTAATCAAATTGAAGCAAAAAGTACGAGCTTCCAATGCAGAAACAAGGTCCAAAAAAAGAACTAGAAAACTTTCAACATACAGTGCAGAACTAAAAAGAATTATAGAGCAATTATCACAGAGCTCAAATTAAGCAACTTGTGGAATGTACTTTTAAAGGTACCAAATGCCAAACATGAATTTAACACATGCCACTGATCAAGTGTTCTATAACGAGTCTTCAAAATGGCAGAAGTGTATGCTAAATTAAAACTATTGAATTGCCACATGATACTACTAAGTATGGTAGCATAAATGTTGCAATGTGCTTTAAAACAGTAGATATTGATATAATACCAAGACTAAGTATCGTAAGATATTAAGTTGAAATTACAAAATTAAAGCATTTAACAAACTCAATTTTTCAAAAATAATTAGTTTTAAAGAAAACTTTCTATGTCATAGAGACATAAAATATATGAAAATCATATCTATATATTCTAAAACTCATTCGTGAAGCAGATTTGAAAAAAATCAGGAGGAAGTACATCATTGTTTTGATAATTCAGCTAATTAAAATTAGATGTAGATGGTAGCTTGTTAAGTTATTCAAAGAAAAAACTAAAGATCTTAAAAAAAGTGATGAAAATTAATAGAAGTGCTTATGAATGTCAAATTTCGTGAAAAGCTGACCTGCATGCAATGAAAAAAGGCAAACAATATAAATTTTCCAAAAAAAATATATTGTCCAGTCTGCAGAATGTGGCAATTTTGCCAAGATTTTGGTTATGCAAAGTGCTACTAGGCAGATATCGAATGTACACAAATCCTTCAATTTCTCACATTTTGTGGTTTCATTTCAAGAGAGGATGGGTGAGGCCTGAATAAAATTTGACATTGTAATAAAATCTGCAGTCTGGTTCATTGTACGAAATTCCCAAAATTTGTTGGTACAAAATGTTTGTTCTGAGCTGTCCACGAGTTAGCAGCAATACTTAACTTATTTAAAATATCACAAATGTGTTGTACCTAGTGAAGATTAAAATTGAAAATAATATCCATCAGTTAATATCAGTTTAATTGATATTATGTTTGCATATTTAACAAAAATAACTTTATAACCAAGAACATGTGTATATATATCAGTAAATTCATACATATAATCAAAAGTAACATTAATATACATGTTTAAATCTGTTGTCTTTCCCTTTCTTATTTATCTAGTAATTTACTTTATTATATTATATATATTATATGTGAAATTAATCTTTTTGTTTGCAGATACTGTATATCAATCTTTTTACAAATAAAAAAGATATAAAACCAGACTGTATTCCTTTCTTGATATGTTCCCAGATACATTTATAGCATGCTTTTCTGTTAAAACAATTGTTTTAATAATCTAAACACATCTTTTTAAACCACAAGGCTTGAAACTGCGTAATGAAATTCAAAATCTTTTAAAATAGAGTTGAAAATTCATCATACTTATTTTAGTTTTCACTTTATACTTCTAAAATCTCAAATTGGACATAAAAGTTATTTTGGAAATACTTCTTGCTGAGCAACACTTCCAATAAAAAATATTTAAGATGTTAAAGAGAGGTGGAGCACTGTTGCCCTGAATGGAACATTGTTGCACTGAAATGAAAAACCTTTGTATTTTCAATAATCTTATTGAATTTACAAGAGCAGTATGTTCTGGCTTAAGCCAGATGCACTCTTCACAAGATTAATTGTTTCCAAAACAGCTATAAGTGTTGCATACATATTGATTCTTTCACATAAAATGTCAAAACGATGTTTTCAAATATCAAAATGTCCTGTATGTGGCCTAAAAACAAACAAAACATCAAAATGTGGCAAAAAAGCTTACTGTTTGTTTTGAAAAGTCAAGTTGAAATAAGTGCCTATGGACATTATTTCACTCATAATGCAATAGTTAATTACACATTGACATAAAATATACTAAATATTTAAATACAGTGAATCCTGTAATTAACATTTTTGGTTTAGCCCAAGGGCGTTTATTGGAGGCTTGGGATTTATTGGAGGATTTACGGTAAGCTCAATATCTCCTGTTGCCTTAAGCGGCCCAACATGTACTTAGCATAATTTGAATCCTCAAATTCTGCAGTTTTAAAAAATATATAGGTTTACTGGGGGTTGCCTCAGGTAGGCATTAATTAGGCACTGGAGAGTAGTTATTTACATATGGCAGGTATGGTGCATCTGAATAAAGGAAGAGTAATTGAAATCTGGATGAAAGGCACGTAAAAGGCTTCAGGCTGAAAGATTCTTATCTTGCATGATTGACATGTTCATTAACTCTGATGTGAAATAATTTTTTGAATAATTTTACAAATCTTTTGAAAAATTTTACCAGACTTCCAGCAATATAATTTTGATTAGAATGTCGCAAAAAATAAATAAAATTCAAAACTTAATTTAAAACTGCAATAAAAGATGTTTCTTGCGTGTATCTCTGAATGTCTGAAAGATAGACCGCTGCTGACTTCCTTTTCTCTTACCTGAAAATATTCTGCTGTCTTTCTTTCTTATCTTGCTTTTGATTTGAAAATTTTACTGTTAACGTTTACCTATTCATCATATTCAAAGTGAAGCATTTAAAAAATAAAACCACATTCATTCGTCAGCAACGAGTGGACACAAATAATTAATAGGCCATATGAATTATCATACTCTACTGTATATGAATGTTTGCGTCATGCGATCAAAAATACCAAACAAGGAAAAAGAAAGTAAAAGCAGGTTATACCTTTAAATTCTTCGCATACAAGCAGCCTAAATTCCACACCAAAAGTCACTGAATTAAAGGGTGGTTTTCTAGCGCTTATATTGATGCTTTCCACTGCAATTCGAATGTTTTCCATGCTGATATCTTCGAACGCAGCCATAGTCTTTGGAAGTCAAAATTCGAAAAATGGCGTGGCGCGAAATCAATTCGTCACCAGCCCTCGGACTTCTTTTGGGAAAAAACCTTGACCTGGAATTCAAGCTCTGGGAACGAGGTTTCGAAAACAAGCAATGATTTTCAATTTTAAAATAAGTTTTAAATGAAACAGCATAAATATGTCCATCCGTAAAATAAATTAAAGATAAAAAACTGTTAGGAGAAAGTAGAGTACACTTCTTTGTTTGGGCGCAGACTCTGCCACAACAAAGTTTGGAGAGAAGAACTGAGGCCACATGTTCGGTTCCAAATTTTTCACCAATCGAACTGCAGCAAAACTGCAGTTTTAAGTGGACATAAATTTTATTTTGATTTTTCGGCAAAACAGAAACAAAATACCTGACCACTCAATAGATCGGGTATCTTAAAAAATCAAAGCAAAATAAACACCTTAGAAATACATTTATTGCTCCAAAATCTTATGTATATACCTCAAGATGCATAAAAAATCGTGAAATTCGCATTTTATCTCAAAACGAATATTTCCCAAGAGATTAACCATTAGGTGAAAATAAACTGGTTTTTAATTCACTTAGAATCGATCTATGCTAACATTAATGTTAAAGCTCTTTGCGCTGATTTCCAAAAATGCCAAATTAATGTTTGATTTCATGAATAAACGTGATTGACACGAATATGTTTTCAACCAGGAACCAACTCAAATCATATCATGCATACAGTAGCTCCCATTTTGACAAAACTATTTATATGGCTCATTTATATAAGCGCAAAACCTCATATTTTCGGAGGGAGAAATGCAACAGAAATTTTGTTATTTTTTCTAGAGAGTGAATTAACCTCCAGAACTAGTTTATTTCCTTGTAAAATTTCAATGTTTTCAAATAGTTTTCTTTCCCTGTGGATAGTTGTTAACTGCCTTTTGTTATCAAATGTCTTCTCTTCAGTCGCTTTCTTCTGATTCACTCATGTCATCTCCTTCAGTCACGGCTATCTTGAATGGATACTCCTGATCACAGCCCATGTAACAATCACTCATGTAATACAGAAAGTAAGAATGAGATCCAGCATTAGGAGCAATGAAATCGAGTCTCACTCTTGCCTTTTGTTGTAAAGTAAGCCTTTTGATTGATATCAAACTGAAAACATAAGTAAATTTCAGAAATGTAAAATAATAAAAAATATCTATCACAGTTAAATTTATTTAGTTTTCATGAAATTACAATTTATTGCAGAGACAGCGTCATAAGTTCCAAAGAAATATTTACGTATGATTTCTAGACTTTATATTTCCATATTGAGCTAGAGACAATTTCTCATACGTAAATATAATTATTGTAAGTATTTAGGGAGGTCTAAATTTGTCATAACTAATTTTTTAAGAGACAAGGTAATATGTAGAGTACTATGTGTCATGTTGTGATTACACAAGCAATATGTACCTGTTTGAATCAAAATTCTTCAGCCAATGAAAAGTATCGAAAATTGTTTCCTTTATATCACGTAAAATTTATGGCAATGTTACAAATTAATAAATAATGTTTTGTTCTTTAAAAAACAGGAAACATAGTTTCTCCTATAATTCGTGTCTCTAATTTATAACTATGGACGCCATAGAAATTTTTCCATCATAAAATTATAGCCTTAAAAAATAGTAATTGAGAAAAATTCCCTTCAGAACTTTTCTGTATAGATGTATGAAAAGAAATTTCCTAAAATTTATCTGATAAATAAATCTAAATGTTTTAAAATTTGCAAACGTATGAGCAAAAGAGAAATACTAACCTGTTTGACTTCTGTTCACCAATAACTAGCCACCAACCTTCTTCTCTTTTCTGAGGAAAGAATGGTGCTATAACAGGACCAGGCTGTTCATCTTCACGCTCCAACTCAACCATAACAACAACTGGCTTACCACTATAAAATCAAGCAATATTTAAATAGAAAACAATATAAAGCCTTCCTCGGCTGAATGCAATAACCTGAAATCCAGCTATCAAAAACTATAAAGTCCATTGTACAAAACTTTTCGTATGTGACGACAAAAGCAACGAGGAAACATAATTACAACAAAATTGAATGTAGGCCTACTTACGAGTAAATACTATCCTTATCTTCAACTTCAAATGACATGTCAATATTAGGATATCGATTGCAAAACCGTGCAACGTCCTAGAAATAAAACACACAACAATGAAACAAAAATTTCTAGTCAAAAGAAGAGACGTTCTGTAAGGCTGAATACAAATAAAATAAAATACTCTGTGCAATTAATGTTTATATTTAAATACACAACGTTTCGAGCATTACTCGTCTTCAGGTGTGTTTGAAGGCAGTTTGACAAAGCATACACCAGGATTTAATGAATATTTGGTAATAATCAAAATGTATATATATATTACTTACGTCCATTTGAAGATCACCTAAATGTAAAAGTTTGTTTCTATCTTCATCTTCCATGTTCATGATATCAAATATTGATTCGACTTCCTAGAATAGCAACAGCAAAAACTAAATTTATCAAAAAATAACTTTAAATGAAAGAAACACAAGATGAAATGTAGAAAGTAATAATAAACAGCAACTCATTCCATCCCAATAGCACGCAACAACACATAAAAATGGAAACAAAATTTAGCAATACCTTTTCTTGGCAACGTTTGATAATATCAGCATTAAAATGTGGAAGTTGTTTCAAATAAGAATCTTTATTCCACATTGCTTGTGTAACCTAAAAGTACAAAAGCCAATCTATACATATTGTGGAATAATATTATATAGCCATTTTAGCTGGATAACATTTCATATCATACAACTAATTTGCTTTTAGATTACAATATCCTGATACAAAACAATCATTAATCTTTTGACGTTTATAACAATTTAACAATTGAATAAAAGAATTGTCGTCAGTCTTTATTAAAAAACCAAAGTTCTATAGTTATCAGAATGCAAAAATAGCAAATGTGTCAACAAACCATTTGTGCTAATTCCATGGCTGTCATGGCGGGTGAGAGCCATCCATTACTACTGAGTACATCAACACAAGCTTGAATCAGTCTCATTGCCTGAAATAAACAAATAACTGTCATTAACACACTCATGATAATAAATACTTATCTTTCAGCAAGGTCTTGATGTCATTTTTATCTGCAAACATACACCCAATACCAATATACCCAAAGCGTTATAAGGTTCAATTATTACAAAATGTTCCGTAGTTATTTTTTAGTTTCGGAATTTATTTTATAGTTTTCATAAACAAAGTTTTACAGTTGATCAACTGTAAGTTTTACAGTTGATCAATTTCGTAAACAATATGCATTGGGATAACACAAACTCCAAACACATTAAAATTTATACAGCACATTTTTTAGTCACAACATACCTTTCCAAGAATAAACTCTGTGTCCGATTGCAGTTCAGCTGATAATTGCATTCTTGACAAATGAGCTTGAATAAGAAGGTTCGTCTTCACATGTGGGTCTGTAAATTTAGTACTGCTGACTTTGTAAGGAACTCTGTTTGCAAGCTGGAAAACAATTCATACAGTCAAAATTTCATTACAAAAGAGAACCAGATACTAGACTACGGAACAAAAATGGCCAGATACTAGACTACGTATCAAAACTGTAGAGAGGTGTTCAAAAGAAAAAAGTGTGTCAAGATGGTGAGGGGCAGAGGATGCCTAAGAAGAAAGGCAGACATGTAAGCAGCAGAAGTAAAAATCAGGGCTTGCTCAACTTAAAAATTATCCGTAAATTGAAGGAAAAAAATGCACATTCTGGGGTTGCTTCTTTCCTTTCAATATATTTAAAAAAAGTGAAGATTACCTGTTTCAAGATTGAATCTTCATGTTGTCTGATTGGTAGATGTTCATATTCATGAGCAGAAGCAATGATTTCGATTAGTCCTTTGAGTTTCGTTTTTGCTGTCAGTGATGCACTGAACGATTCTATAAAAGAATGCATAAATTAGTTAATTCCTCAATGAACACATAATCAAAAGCAAATAAATATAGTGAAACGAGTAAATATCTAAAATTTAAGTTAAAATGTCTTTTCTTACACAGTAAACTGACCACGTCTCCGCGCGCCCATCGCCAACTCTAAAACACCATACAAAATCATACTTAATCATACATAATCATATGCATACTCCGATTTTACTTTTACATATATTTATGTCGTCATATTACTGTTAAATATTTTGCGTTAGATAAGCAATGCTTTTCTTGTATCGCGCAGGATACAGATTTTTGGTATAACTATGTCATCGATGTATTCTGCAAATAAAATTGAATTAAATTGAATATATATACGCAAGAAAGCATGCGTGATTTAACAATCAATGATATCTACCGATAGTTGTGTAGTTGATGTAATAATATGCTGCAATCATTCCAAGATTCAAAGGTGATACGTTGATTTCATCTTCTATTGATATGCACTATAATATTGGAAATAATATTAATGACGTCACATTTTCAATTGATATGCACTATAATGTTGGAAATAACATGTGTATGTAATGACGTCAGAACAGTCTTGAAAACAAAACAAGAAAATGTTGCACCAGATTAAAAGGTTTTAATATTTAATCAAAAATTTGAATCAACAAAATATATATTGATGGCAGCACATTTGCGATAAAATATTGATTTACCTTTACAGGCAATATTTGTTGACAAACGTTATTTAAAATATTAGCTATTTGGTGTAACCAACAAAAAGTATTTTAACATGGAAATTATATTTTCAAAATTACAATACAACACACCTTTGATTGTTCTAAATCACTCAACGTATTTTCCACCATCTCAGAAAGATGATCAGACAAGTGTCTATGTGAAACTCCTAAAAAGTAACAAGAATTGTTTAAAATAAACTCTGAAAAAAGAAATTTAAGAAATTTTTAAAGAGAAATTTAGTTGTTCTGACTTCAGACTCTGATTGCATTTCGTATTTAAACATTTGCCTTTACATTCTGTTTCGAAAATTCAACTCTGACGTTTCCCAATGAATGCATAACTCAATAAAAAATTTCGTTAAATATGGCCGAAGGGGTATTATGACAAAGATGCAGTGCGTTCTATTGCCGAAACAGCAGCTAATTCTATTGCATTTCGATAATTGAGCGCAATGCAGAGCGCATTGCATCTCAAGCGGAATTTTTATTGGAAGATTTATTTCGATGGAAGCATCTTTGGATTGAACAAGCTGCATTAATAGTAGTCTTATCTCAAAAGCCCATAAATTCAAATATGTTATAAAATGTTTATTTGTTCGCCTTCCTCCTCTTAGATAATCACTGTTGGTATATTTCAATTTCAATTTTATTTGTAGAATACAAAAATCTAAATACATGATATAGTTCTAAAAACACGTATTCTACGCGACCCAGAGAAGCAAAGCTTATCTGGTCTGGGCCGTAAATAAAATTTTACAGATTATAAGAAATTAAGACTAATACATATGCTAAATTAACGATAAGATACGATGTCGAGGGTGATATATGAAATTTTTATTTAAAAATAATGAAAGTTGGTTAGTATAGATCATAATCACTGTTAAGTCTTCTTGTGTAAAACTACATGGCTAATTTTGGTAAATGGAAATGAAATGTCCTTTAAGCTTTTTTCTAAAGGTTTCATGTTTAGAAATTGTTTTCAAACAGGGAGAAAGCTTATTCAACATACGCGCACCAACATTTTACAGAGTGAAGTTTCTCCACTTTTTATTAGATTTTAGTATTTTATAATCTTCTTTCTGTCTTGGTTCATATTTATGTGAATTTTCATTTGTTTTGAAGTAATTTTCAAACACCTCAGGTGGATTGGTTTTATTTAAGTGTGCATGGTGCATTATGTTAAAAATTTTTATCCGATACAAATCATTAATTTTTAAGATATTTAATTCCTTATGTAAACAATTTGTAGAATATCTATGATCTTTGAAATGAATTATTTTAAGTAGTCGACTTTGTAAAATTTGAAGTTCGTTTATTTTCTTTGTTTCAGCTTCAAGTCCATAACCAATTTTTGAAGTTACGAGGGAGTTATATAAGATTAATAAGCATTGTTTTGGCACTTAATGTCTACGTTTAGCAAATATAGAGGAATATTTAATGATTTTGCTTTTAACTTCATCAATATGAGAGCTCCATTATATTTTGTTGTCTATCTCTACGCCAAGATATTTGATTTTCACAGCTCTGTTTAGTTCGTCAACCATATAAATTTACACACGTATGGCATTTACACACGCATATTGTTTTCTGTTTTGAAGATAGCTTAAAAGCCAATCATAAATGTTTCCTCTAAAGCCATAATTCGAGAGTTTATTTTGGAGTATAGCATGATCTATTTTATCGAATGCTTATACTATAGTTAAATTGTAAGTCATAACAATTCATATAATTGTATTAATTGGTAATTGTGTATTTAATGCCTACATGAAAATGCTGTAAATTTCTAAATAAAACATATTTCAAATTTCCAAATAAAAAATTTCAATAATGTCTAAATAAAAAAAAACTAACCTTGTAAGTTGTAGTAATTAGGATTCTGAGTCATTCTTCGATACAAAAATGTCCATGTCAAATAATCAACAGCATCCTGTTTATTACTGATGGTTTTTGTAACAACTTCTGCGTTGAAATGATCATGAAGGCAATGATCCAAATGAGACTGTATGGTATAGAAAAAACATTGTTATTGACAGTTATGCATATGCAAAATAAAAGAAGACTGAACCAGTGCCCTTGCAGTTTCAATCAAAGAAACATATGTAAATATACAAAAACATTCTTCAATTATAACAGGTATACAAATAAAACGAATAAAACATTACCAATCTAAATACAATTAAATATTTACATACCTCAACTGGCAAAGGTTCATACAAGAATTTTTTGTAAAATTCTTTTTTCGATGCAAGGCACAGAATTACAGCTTTTCCTATTAAAAATAAAAACTGTTTTGAATATACGAAATACTACTTCTAAAAAACCTCAATTTGTGTCTTACGATTTTCGTTTTTAATAGCACCAATACAACACGCTAATAGTGGTAATTTGCCATGCTGAATCCATTTCTGGAATTATTTTATGTCTATCGATTTGGGAAAAGTCACTTTTTCGGGTTTGAAAGTGCGATTTTGGTCATTTTTTGTTTGACAAAAAAAATGCGGCCAGATTGGAATGTGTGACGTATTCTGGTGTGTTCATTGACTCTTCGTTGTAGCGGTCTAGTCATTTTACTGTAGTCACGCAACATGCAAGGCAAGAAAAAACGTTTCAAAAGTGGTAAATGTTGTTGTGCTAGTTCTCCAAATGATAAGCTGCATGAACAAAAGTCATACAGAGGATATTTCAATGCATGAGTTTCCATAAAAAGAAAAGCAGCGGCGACACTGGGTCCAGTTTTTGTGGGAAGACATCGAGTGGGTTTTCAATCTTCATTCTCAGCGCTGTGTCTACTTCATTCATTTCAAGTCGACGAATTTTATAAGAATAGTGGACATCAATCCAATTAGAAGCTCTTCACTTCAGCTTCTAATTTCAGCCGTCAAAGAAGGCTTGACATCGATGCAGTTCCAACCATTGACACTGCTGGCAGCGCACCTGAGTAAAAGGAAGGCTTCTCGACTCTTCTCGCTCAGCCTTAGGTAAACAAAACCCTCTTTCTCTTGTTACTTTCTTACTAGTTACATGCTAGCCTTTACCAATATCGAATGTACTGTGTATTCAGAGCTGCCCAAATAAAAACAA